>ML677511.1:0-213355 GCA_007922305.1 Dermatemys mawii
GGGGTTCTTTTTGCTGTGGGGCAGTGCTCAGTTATTGTTTTTCACTTGTGGGGGGGCAAAAATAAGTTAGAGCTGGCCCTCATTCTTCCTCATGCTGGGAAGCACACACCGCTCCTCACCAGAGAAATGAGCAGTCCCTGAAATTGAGGAACCTTGTCTCCCTCGTAATCACAGCTAGTCAGGAACCTTGTCTTACAAACCAACCCCAGCTAATGGGGTTCTCCTACCAGAACCAAGGTGGGCTGTGAGCAGAGCAATCACCAAACCAGTCGCTTATCTCGCTGACAGCGGCGGCTGTTCCACTCATAGTTGGACGGCTTTTGCGTGGCATCAACAGTGCTTGCAGTCAGGTCGCTCTCGCTCACTTTCCATCACATGAAGGCAGTAGACTCTGACGCGTGATTTCTTTTCCCTTGGTACTAAACCCAGCACAAGGAGGAAAAACAAATCAGTTACCATCTCAGTCAACAACGTATTGTAGGCTCTTCTTTTCACCATTCTCATGCAGCAGGACTCTGCCTCAACCTCCTCCCATTATACCTTTAGGACTATATGTAGAGGGCAGCCCATACAACACCACCCAAAATAGTCATTCTGCACAGCACACCCTGGTCAGAGATCCCAGATTGCAGGAAAAAAAAAAAAATACAGAAATTGGGCTTGTTTTTGGCTTAATTGCATTGTGAGCTGGTTGTTGGCTAGTTTTTGTTCCATGGCGGTTGCTTGTTGTAGCTTTTTCTTCTTTGATTGGCTTCCAGCAATCGGGGACAAGCAGAGGCAGAGTAGGGGACAGAGCCAAGGGTGCACAGCGGGTTAGGGTGACCAGAAAGCAAATGTGAAAACTTGGGATGGGGGTGGGGTGTAATAGGAGCTAATGTAAGAAAAAAACCCAAAAAATCAGGACTGCTCCTATGAAATCAGCACATCTGGTCACCCTACTGTGAATATGGTCCCTTCCCCATTCTCAATCCCAGACAGCCCCACACCAAATGAGGAAGCACACACCCTCTGAAGAGAACTACAGCGATTACAGATGAGGAATTGCAAGCACTGATGGCCTACTCACAGCCAGTTAGGAGGCAGACAGAAAGCAGAGGAACATTCATGTCTGCTTAGAAGGATGTTCAGGCTAATCAGGTCCACTTTTGAGAGTCTCTCCTCCAGGTAGGGCTCCAAGACAAGTCTTCTGCCAGCGCAGCTGTAAAAGCTAAGCATAAGCCATCACTACACACAGATCTATTGATGCTTAAAATCTTGCCCTCATCCTTGCCTCCCAGTCCCATCTACATCAGCCCCACTCAAAGAACAAAGACCGAGTCAACACCAACAGCCTAACCCTAACCCCTAACCCTAACCCAAGGGTTAGGAGCAGGAGATGAAGTGGTTTCAGAGGAGGAAACTGAGGCACAAGCTAAGGAGAAAAAGCCAAGTTGATGGGGGAGGGGAGAATGGCTAAGGCTGGGGAAGTGGGGGTCACCTGTTCCCCTCACTGAGAGTTTGGCGGCTGCCCTGAGCAGCACAACTCAGGGATGGGCCCTCCCTGACGGGCTGTTGTACATAGAAAGGGCACATCTCAGAGCAGCTTCTGCTTCCCACCAGCCCCTCGACACTTTAAAGTTTCTGGCGCCTTACTGCATGGTGGGAGAGAGCACCAGACACCATATCCCATACCCCATCCACAGTCCAATAGGTGATGTAGGCAAAGACACCCTACCTCTCTCACAGTGTGCCCCCGCTACGCTTTTCTCCTCTCTCCAACCCCTGACTTATTGCCTGCTGTGACATCTTAGTACAGAGCTGGGGCAAAAGGGGACCTGCAGCAATCCTGGGCTCTCTCCCCTCCAGCGTGGTACAAGGGGTTCAGAGGGAAGGGAAAGGGGCGTAACCTGCCTCCCCTCCCACATGGTTAGTAGTTGGTGATGTAAAAAAATCCTGTGATGACGGTACAAATGCAGAAACAGATCTTTCTGTTGAGTGGCACCTGTAGACAAACGTATGCCAGAGATACAAGAATGCACAGTCCACCCCACGTTAGGGTTAAGTGACAGGCAAGTTGCTCACCAGGAAGTTACTGGACTTCCAGAAGACTCCATAGCACGGGACAACACTGAGAGAGGGCACAAAAGGCTCTGCAAACTTATCACGTCCACCCCCCAGTCTCTTCAGCCCTCTTAGTACTAAAGCAAATTTCCATTTGCTCTTACTCCTCCACTGTTTGTTTTCTAGCATGCAGGATGGGCTCAGGGTGCTGCTCCTTTTCTTTGTCTCTGCTACAGGTTGGCCAGTCTCCATGTACCCAATATTATTAGGAACTGGGAAGAGAGAGAAAAAGGACTCGGCCCACCATGGACACAGTTGGGATACTGGGAAGCAGAAACATGTCCTTGTATCTACCCCAGGTGAAAGGCCGCTACCATTTCCCCCTGCAAAGGCCCATACACAGGGATCTGCTCCCTGTAAATGGTGTCTCACTGTTCTCTCAGGGGCTCTGATGACCTAAGCACTTAAAACAATTTAAGGGAAGCAGACATAAGAATGGCCCTATTGGGGTCAGAGCAAAAGTCTGTCTAGCCCAGTATCCTGGCTTCTGACAGTGGCCAGTGCCAGGTGCCCCAGAGGGAATGAACAGAACAAGGAATCACCAAGTGATTCATTCCCTGTCACCCTTTCCCAGCTTCTGACAGAGAGTCTAGGGACACCATTCCTGCCCATTCTGGCTCATAGCCATTGATGGATCTATCCTCCATTAAATCGCTCTAGTTACTTTTTGAACCCTGTTCTGGTCTCGGCTTTCACAACATGCTCTGCCAAGGAGTTCCACAGGTTTACTGTGCATTGTATGAAGAAATACTTCCTTTTGTTTGTTTTAAACCTGCTGCTCCTTATTTCATTTGGTGATTCTCTAATTCTTGTGTTATGAGAAGTAGTGAACAATATTTCCTGCTGCAGCAAAAACGACTTCAAGACCAGACTTCAAAGAGAAACTGCTGAGCTTCAGTTTTAATCTGCAAATTTGGCACCATCAGGTCTGGACTAAAGAAACACAGTGAATGGCTCATCAGTTACAAAAGCAGTTTCTCCTCTCTGGATGTTCACACCTCCAGATCAGCTGCTGGAAGTGGGCCGCACCCTCCCTGACTGAATTTACCCTGCTCTCTTACCTGCATATTTATACCTGCCGCTCGAGATTTCCAGAACATTCATCTGATGAAGTGGGTCTTAGGGATCATAAGCTTTCCTGGGCTAAGATCTGTTAGTCTGGATCTGCAAAAGCAACAAAGCATCTTGTAGCACCTTACAGCCTAACACGGCTACTCCTCTGATAATATTTTCTTAGTTACGTTCTCCACATCAGTCGTGATTTTATGGCCTTCAGTCCTATCGCCCCTTAGCTGTCTCTTTTCCAAGCTGAAAAGTCCCGGATGGGGGAAAGCACAAAGCATTTCCCTCGTGGAACAGCCATGTCGTAAAGTGACCAGCTCGGAGAATGCGCAGAGCATTTCTCTCCTAAAACCACAGTGACATTGCGGGTTCCCTTGGATTAATGCACCGAGCATTTCTCTCGTGGAGCAACTGTGACACGGGGTGGCCACTCCCAGGACTGCACAAATCATTTATCTCCTAAAGCAACAGTGACACCAAGTGGCTACTCAGGGGAATGCACCGACCGACCATTTCGACTGGTGAAACAGGCATTCAGGGGACTGCACAGAGCGTTGATCTCATAAAGCAACAGCGACACCACGTGGCTACTCCAGGTAATGCACCGACCATAACCTGAGCGATGCAACAGCTTCGCCAAGTGGCTACTCAGAGTAATGCACAGACCACTTATCTAGTGGCGCAACAGGCCACCCAGTGTCACTATCAGGATAATGCACTGACCATTTACCTCGTGGCACAATATTGACACCGGGTGGCCATACAGGGGACTGCACACAGCATTGATCTTATAAAGCAACAGCATGGCTACTCTACACCAACCATTTAGCTTGTGGAGCAACAGTGACACCAGGTGGGCACTTCTGGGACTGCACAAATCATTCATCTCATAAAACAAAATGACACTGAGTGGCTACTCGGGGTAATGCACCACTCAAGAAATGGTTGGTGCAACAGTGACACTGGGTGGCCTATCAGGAGAAACACACAGACTATTTGTCTTGTGGCCAGGACAGGACTTTGTAAGAATCATCACACGCAGAAAGGCAGTAGGTGCATGAGATCTTCCAATACCTGCCTCCCTCTCCCATCTTCTCTATATCACCCCCACGGCAGTGCAAGACATGGATTGAACACTGATGGGTCAATTGGCCACAGGACCAACACAGGAGGAAGAAAAGCAACTCAGCATATGGAGCGACGCACCTGATTCTTCCCAGGGCCAGCTCCAGACACCAGCTGACCAAGCAGGTGCTTAGGGCAGCACCTTTTAAGATACAGCCAATCTTGGAGTGACGGGGCAGCACTCAGGGTGGGGGGTTAGTTTCGGCGGGGCTGTGCTCGGAGTGTGGGGGGGGTTGTTTCGGTGGGGCAGCACTCGGAGTAGGGGGGGTTGTTTCAGCAGGGTGGCGCTCAGGGTGAGGGGGTGTTGTTTCAGCGGGGCAGCACTTGGGATTGTGGGGGCATTGTTTCGGCGGGGGGGCGCTTCACAGAGCTCTGGAGCAGTTGCCAGAGCACTTTGTGGAGCAGGAGCGCAGTTGCCGGAGCACCAGCGTAGTCACACATACAACAGTCAGAGAGCAAATGCTAAACATCTAAAACATATGCAATACCAATTCACATGCACCCAGAGAAAAAACACAATCAATAACTGTATTGAACTTGCAAACTTGATCAAATCCACTTCCATTTTGGGAAACAAGTACTTCATATCACCTGCAGTCATACTTCAATTTCACTGGTTCTGACAAATGGGAGCTTTGTGAATAACTTTGCAGTCAGTCTTGTTTTTATTGCAAATGCATCTGGATCCAAGCTACATGATATGAAAGATGATGTCACCTGCATATGGCTTCCTGAAGGAACATCTACTGCACTCGACACCCACCTCAGAGAAGCCCCCCCAAACACAGTCATCCACATACTGGTGGCCCTCCCGCTCCACTACAGGAGCCTAGCAGTAACTAAGATGCTCACATCCTCCTCCAAAAACCAACACCCAGTAGAGGAGAAAAGAAAGATGAAGTGGTGACCAACATGCAAACACAGTGCTGTGTGTGGGACCAACATGCAAACACAGAACGGAGAATGGAGCATCTCTAGTTACAGACAGGCCACTTTCCAAGCAACCAACCTTCCCTCAGGGGAAAGTCAAGCTCCCTCCATACAACGAGCTCCCACCCACTCCTTACGTGCCCATTAAGAATGGGTAGACTTTAGAGGACTCCCATTGCTGAACGAGAAACCTCAACAGCACAAATACTTCTGACCATCAAACCATTCAGCAGATACTTCACTTTGACAGATGTTCTCATTCTTAAGATCTTCTTTTCGTTTGTAGATGGACCTTCTCTCCCCAATACTTCAACATCCACATAGCGATGCCATGACGGTCAAAGAGAAGGAATCATGAGCACTCCACGGAACAACACAACACAGTTCTGGACCCGGATGCGTCTGCAGATTAAAACAAAGCTTCACTGCCACCCTCCTCACAAAGCACCCAACTACACAACATGAAAGATGACCTCACCTGCATACTAAACAGAAGATGCACCTGCCACCCATTACAACCCCTGCTCAGAGACGCACCCACCCACCCCAAGTACTCATCCGCTATTCTTCCCCCCCACCTGCCATGTGCCACCACAGCAGGGGCCACCAACTACGATGCTCACATTCTCCTTGGAGAACCACAACCACGCAGAAGATGGACAAAGGATGAAGCTGTGTCCTGTCATGAAAACCCAGTGCTGTGTGTGAGAAAACTGAGAATGGAGCATCACAAGTTACAGACAGGCCACTTCTCCAGCAATCAACCTCCCCCCAGGGGAAACGCACATGCTCTCCGTACAACGAGCTCCCGCCCAATCCTCACGTGCCCATTAAGAACGGGCAGAGTTTAGAAGCAAAATTTAGAGAACTTCCGTCCCTCAATAAGGAGGCTTAACAGCACAAGAACCTCTGACCATTAAACCCTTTGGCAGATACTTAACTTTGACAGCCGCTCCCGATCTCAACATCTTCTTTCCCTTTGTACATGGGCCTTCGCTCTCATACGTCTGCATCCGTACGACAATGCCGTGATGACCAAAGAGAAGTAGTCACGACCCTCCACGGAATGAATGAGACTACTCTGTACCAGATCCGGATGCATCTGCAAATAAAAACAAAATTTTACTGCAAACCTCAGTTATAAACTCTAATCACGAAGCTCCCAAAACCAAAGTGTGAAAGGACCTCACCTACATACTGTTTCCTGAAGGAAAGGAACGTCTACTACACACTACATTCCCCTCAGAGAAGCCCCCCACCAACCCCAAACAAAAAAGTCATCCACATACTGGAGGCCCTCCCACTTTCACTCCACCACAGGGGCCCAATCGCTAACTAGGATGCTCACAACCTCCTTGGAAAACCAAACACCCAGTAGAGGAGAAAAGAAGGATGAAGCAGTGACCCAGCATGCAAACCTAGTGCTTGGTGTGACAGAAGAACTGAGAATAGAGCATCTCTAGTTACATACAGGTCACTCTCCCAGCAATCAACCTTCCCTCAGGGGAAACTCACCTCCCTCTGTACAAGCTTCCACCCATCTCTCACATGCCCATTAAGAATTAACAGAGGACTCCCATCCCTAAACAAGAAGCCTCAACAGTACAAGTACTTCTGACCATCAAACCCTTCAGTAGATACTTAACTTTGACAGCCGCTCCTTCTCTCAAGATCTTTTCCTTCGTACATGGACCTTCACTCTCATATGTTGACATCTGTACAGCAATACTGTGACTGTCAAAGAGAAGTAATCACGAGCACTCCACGGAATGACGCAACACTGTACTGGACCCGGATGCATCTGCAAATACAAACAAAGCTTCACTGCAAACCTACTGACAAAAGCACCCAACTACATAATAATGAAAGTTGACCTCACTTGCATACTAAAAGATCCTACTACCCATTACAACCCACCTCGGAGAATCACCCATCCACCCCAAACACTCATCCATTATTGCTTCTCTCCACATGTCCCACCACAGCACAGGCCCATTGCTAACTAGGATGCTCACATTCTCCTCAGAAAACCAAACACCCAGCAGAGGAGAAAAAAAGGATGTAACAGTGACCCATCATGGAAACCCAGTGCTGTGTGAGAGAGAAGAACTGAGAATGGAACATCTCTAGTTAGACAGGTCACTCTCCCAACAATCAACCTTCCCTCGGGGGAAACTCATGCTCCCTCCATACATCACATTCCCATTAAGAATGGAAAGATTTTAGACAACTCCATCCCTAAAAAAGAAGCCTCAACAGCACAAATACTTCTCACCATCAAACCCCTCACAGAAACTTAACTTTGACAGCCAGTCCCACTCTTAATATTTTCTTTTCCTTCGTACACTGGCCTTCTCTCCCGTACACCAAACACCCATACAGCAATGCCATGACAGTCAAAGAGAAGTAGTCACAACCCTCCACAGAATGACACAACACAGTACCGGATCCAGATGAGTCTGCAACTACAAACAAATCTACTCGCATAGCAACCCATCAACCCTAACAACCCCACATGAAAGATGACCTCACCTGCATACTAAACAGAAGGAACACCTACTCTCCATTACACACACTCCTCAGAGAAGCACCCACCCCCCACAAACACTCATCCACATATTGCTGCTCCCCCATATTCCCACTGCAGCAGGAGACCATCATTAACTAGGATGCTCACATTATCCTTGTGAAACCACAACCACATAGAAGATGGACAAAGGATGAAGTAGTGACCTTTCATGCAAACCCATTCTTGTGTATGAAAAAAGAACTGAGCTCCCACCCACCCATCACGTGTCCAGGAAGAGTTTAAAGGACTCCCACCCCTAAACAAGAAGCCTAAACACCACAAATACTTCTGCTCCTCAAACCCTTCCACAGACACTTAACTTTGACTGCTGCTCCCACTCTCAAGGTCTTCTTTTCCTTTGCACGCTGGCCTTCTCTCCCATACATCAACATTGATACAGCGATGCCATGACAGTCAGAGAGAAGTAGTCATGACCCTCCATGGAGCAACACGACGCAGTACCGGATCCAGAGGAGTCTGCAACTACAAACAAAGCTTCACTATGAACCTACTCGCATAATGCCCAACTACACGGCATGAAAGACGACGTCACCTACATACTAAACAGAAGAAAACACCAGTTATCCATTACACTCCCCTGCCTCAGAGAAGCACTACATGCTCCAAACGCTCATCTACATATTGCTGCCCACCACAGCAGGGGACCATCGCTAAGTAGGATGCTCACATTCTCCTTGGAAAACCACAACCACACAGAAGATGGACAAAGAATGAACTGGTGACTGGTCATGCAAACCCAGTGCGGTACATGACAGAAGAACTGAGAACGGAGCATCTCTAGGTACAGACAGGTCACTCTTCCAGCAATGAGCCTTCCCTCAGGGGAAACTCACACTCCTTCTGTACAACAAGCTCACGACCACCCTTCACGTGCCCATTAAGAACAAAGAATTTAGAGGACTCCCACCCCTAAAGAAGCCACCTCAACAGCATAAATACTTCAGCCCATCAAACCCTTCAGCAGATACTTAACTTTGACAGCCACTCCCGCTCTCAAGATCTTCTTTGCCTTCCTATGTGGGCCTTCGCTCTCATACATCAGAATCTGTAGAACAATGCCATGACAGTCAAAGAGAAATACTCATGACCTTCCATGGAATGAGACTGCTCAGTACCAGATCTGGACTAATTTGCAAATAAAAACAAAGTTTGACTGCAAACCTCAGTTATAAACTCTACTCACAAAAACCACAATATCAAAGATAACCTCACTGTAAATGAGCCCTTCTCCGCTCGGTGCGCAAACGAGTCAGGACCCCACTTTTATAAGCACCAGTGTCCCTTTATTTCCCTTGTGCAAGCCCCCACCTTCACCTATATACATCAGATAGCCCACTGACTTGGCTGCCTCGGGGGACTGCTAGCCCCCACAGCTAGCCAGGAGCAACAACACTTTGTTCCTCCCTGTGACTTCCTTCCTGCCAGCTTTATGCTCTGGCCTGGAAGGCTCCCAGGTGGTTTGCCTTAAGCCCCACTCTCCTTGGGGCCACACCCTGCCAGCCAATTAACTCCCCCAGCTAGGAGCTGAGGTAGCAGAGCCTCTGCTGCCAGTGCTAACAGAGGGAACAGGGGCTGGCTCAGCACCTTCTCATCAGCACCCTGTTACACTCACCTACATATGGCTTCCTTGACAGGAAACACCTACTACACATTACATCCCCCTCACAGAACCCCACCCCAAATGCTCTCATTCACATGAAAAATGGCTAAATTTCTACATACCAATGGCCCTCCCCCTTTCCCTGCACCACAGAGGCCCATTGCTAACTAGGATGCTCACATTCTCCTCAGAAAACCTCACCCATGTAGAAGAGAACACAAGAATGAAGTTGTGACCAGTGATGCAAAGTGCTGTATAAGAGAGAAGAACTGAGAACGGAGCATCTCTAGTTACAGACAGGTCATTCTGCCAGCCAATCTTCCTCCACGAAAAAACGCACACTCCCTCCAATAGTAAGCTCCCACCCACTCCTCACGGGCCCACTAAGAATGAGTATAATTTAGAGAACTCCCATAAGTAAAGAAAGAGCCTCAATATCACAACTGCTTCTGACCATCAAACCCTTTGACATATATTTATATTTCAAAATTGGACAGGAGCTCCCCTTCAAGATCCTTTTGCCTTGATAGACAGGCCTTCACTCCCTTATGCTGAAGTCATTCCCAAACATATAGTGCTAGTGTGACAGACAACAAGAAAAAGATTCACAACCCTTCAGATCATAGTGCAATTCAGTACCAGATCTGGACACAGCTGCAAATATGAAGAAAATTTAACTGTAAACACATTTTTTTAACTCTACTCAGGGGGCTCCAGACAACTAAGCAGAAAAAAAAAATATAGATGAGATTAAGAGAAGAAACACTTACTAAATATTATAGTTTTCTCAGACCGGTCCTCACCTAACCCAAACAGAAAATCGCTATGCTTCGAATTTACAACATCCAACACCCTGGACATGCTACCAGTGCTAAATATGTGTGTTTAACAGAAGCTACCCCCGAAATGTCTCACTCCCAATGAAGGTTTAGGTAGGGGGTGGGGTAACACATAAATCAAACACACTGTGAACAACCGTAAACTAAAGAAAAGCACATTATACCAAAATAAGGAAAGAAAAACAGTATATTAACAACAAATACATTTTATTATTACTCCATATCAATACTCACCATGACTATAAACACCCATATAAGTGCCTATGCACATCTCTATGTACCAACACAAAGCTGAATGACTTCCTCTGACAAGACCCCAGCTTATGTACTGCCTAAGCTCCACCCTCCATTTCCCAGCATGCCTTGGAAGCCAAAGGCAGCTATAAAGACAGACTCAGGTGACCCAGAAACTCTTTAGTTCATTCCTACCTTAGCAGGAGCAAGCACTGTTCCTCTTGACATATTAATGAACCTTCCCTCTTACAATGCAAAACTGTAGAAGACTCAAACACTATCAACAGGTAAGACAATAATTACACTATTTGAAGTTCCTAAAAAGGAAATGCTACCTAGATGGAAGAGGGGACTCCACAGTAGGTGCAGCTGAAAGCTACTGAAAGAGATAACTCAACAATGCTGAGGGTTGTCTTTGTACTGTGAGAGAGTATTTGCGGGGGCGGGGGAGGGGGGTGCAGTAATGGAAAGATTACTCTGCTGGTGCTCGAGGGCAAACCTACAGCCTCACACTCAAAACGGAGGGCAGTGTCACTCCCTGTCACACTGACCAGGCAGCTACCACAGGCCTGAGACACTGCACCATCCTCATGACAAACTTTAGGAAAAAGGCAATGTGTACAAACTTATACTTTGCCCCCGGGCTATCTCCCCCCTCAACACACCACTGCCTCCTCCAAGTGCTTAGTTTACATAGACAAATGTCACAGAGCTCAGCACCAGCACACATGAAGCATTGTATGAGCAGCCAGGGGTAGGCACCAAGCTCTTAAGGCAACATGACCACCCCCAGCACCATCACAGACATAAGGGGTGCATAGTGTATTGCCATCCTTACACCTCCAATGATGCTTGTGGTGTCTGGCACTCACCATGCAGCTCAAGGTAGACTTCATGATGTCACACAGGGGCTCACGAGAGGCAGCATTTCATATTTGGGTGGGGGAAGGAAAGGCAATTTTATTCATGATTCCAGGGGCTATTTGAGCACCTCAAAACTCCAGGTTTCTTTCATATAATAATTTAGGTGATAGGAGTGTCACAGGAGGTGGGGGAGTCCTGTTCCCACACCCCCACTTCTTGGGATTCACAGTGATTCTTAGCCAGCCAGTAGATCAGAAGGTTTATTTGAGATGCCAGGCACACAATCCCACTTAGAGCTGTCAGTACAAACAGGCCCCCTTGGCCCGGCCCTTCTGGGGGGCAGGGAGATGAGACCCCGAATCCAGGCTCCCTCCTCTTCCCCAGCCAGCATCTAACCCCTTTTCAAAAAACTCCAATGTCTGCCTCCCCTTTGTTCCCTTGCCAGCCCCAAGGTGTCCACTCCCCTCCCCCTCCATCTCAGGTTACAGCTCCAGGTTTCCAGGTCAGAGTAGTTTAGCCTCAGGAGTCATGTCCACCCTTCCCCCTACTTGTCACAAGGAGTACTATAGCTAATTCTTATATGCAAACTCTAATGAAAGCCACATTTTCAATTTATTTATATATACATATATAAAGTTTAGAACATTCAGGACATAATACAGCAAGACATTCCCACTCCTAAGACAGTGTACAAATATCAAATTGAGAAAATAAGCAGACTTTAAGCAGAGTTTATTCAACACACACTCTGTGTTAGTGCCATTATCTAGTCAAAATTAAGTAAATGTACTTTAGTGCAGTAAAAAAAATTTTACTACAATAAACATACATGATTAATGTATTTTTCTCTTTTATTAAGAAAGGAAATTAATGTCTCTAAATATTTTTGCATTTATGTTTACCAATCAAAATCATGTACATGACTCACTAACATTTGATTCCATCAGGTCTATTACTATCATACATACTACTACATTTATTTTCATACAAATGTTAAGTTATTTTACAGATATCACTACAAATATGATTTGAAAAAGAGCAACTTTCATCTGCAGTAAAGTTGTGTCCTCTAGGAGAAGTTCTAGCACAGGGGTGGGCAAACTATAGCCCACAGGCCACATGCAGCCCACAGGACCGTCCTCCCCAGCCCCTGAGCTCCCAGCAGGGGAGGCTAGCCCCAGCCCCACCCCATCTTGTCCTCCCACCTCAGATCCATACCACCAAGCATGCAGTGCTCGGGCAGGGGGCTCCATGTAGCTGCCAGACATGCTGCTGAGCAGTATAGTGAGGGGGCCAGAGCCAGGTGTGGTGGACAAGGGGCAGGGAGTCCCCGGGTGCAGTCAGGGAGTTGGATGGAGTGTGCAAGTGCCAAGGGTCTGTCAAGGGGCAGGTGGGTGGATAAGGGTTGGGGCAGTCAGGGACAATGGAGCAGCAGGTCTCTTGGGGTGGTAGTTAGGGTGGGGAGGGGGCAGACGGGGGACAAGGAGCAGAGGGGGTTGGAGAGATTGGGGACTCTGAGGGGGCAAGCCAGGGGGCAGGAAGAGGGAGAGGGTCAGATAGGGGGTCAGGCCATACTGTTTGGTGAGGCACAGCCTTCCCTACCTGGCCCTCCACACAATTTTGAACCCCAATGTGGCCCTCAGGCCAAAAAGTTTGCCCACTCCTGTTCTAGCAGGATACTATTATTTGATTGTTATTTTAAATAAGGAATGACAATGATAAAGCACAACACGATGATAAAAATCAGACAATTCTGCCAGCTAGGACAGGATAGGAACTTTAAAACTAATTTCTACCTTATATTTAATTCTTTGAGTACTAAAATTATGACATGCACAGGCTACAGAAAAAAATAAACTAACAGCACTGTAATCCTTAAACTTTGAAATGCACCATGCACACAGCAACAAAGAGTCTTGTAGCACCTTATAGACTAACAGATGATGACATTCATCTGATGAAGTGGGTCTTTGACCATGAAAGCTTATGCTCCAAAACATCTGTTAGTCTATATGGTGCTATGAGATTCTTTGTCACTTTTGCAGATACAAACTAACACAGCTACCCCTCTGATACTCATGCACATATAGTCTCTGCAATTTTATACTTTCAAAGGAAGTACGAACGACGACAGTACAAGTATGTTGGGGGAGAGAGGCTGTGTGTTCAGGGAATGAGAGAGACAGCACACTCTCACTTTAATCTGAAGGCTTGCTCAGTCCAGCAGCAGCACTCAGCATCTCCCACTCATGACCCAGGGACAACATCACAGACTCCTATCACTCCCCCACACTTAGGATTACCATATTTTGCCAATCAAAAAAGAGGACAGGGAGGGTGGCTGGCCTACCCCCGCCCACTCCCCACCTCCTCTGAACCTCCAACTCCCCCCTCCTTGTCCCCTGACTGCCCCCTCCTGTGACCTCTGCCCCAACTGCCCCCCAGAACCCTACCCCCTACCTAAGCCTCCTTGCTCCCTGACTGCCCCCTCAGAACCCCCATTCTCTATCTAGCCCCCCCCACTCCCTGTCCCTTGACTGCCCCCTCCAGAAATTCTCTGCCTCTTCTCTAATCCCTGCCCTTCCCTTACCATGCAGTCCAAAACAGCTCCCCAGCTCAATGCACAGCCAGCTGGCCAGCAGCTCTGAGAATGCAGAGGGGAGGGGGAGGGAAGAACGTGGGGGAGGGGAACTATAGCTCCCGGAATCTGCGGGAGAGAAGGAGAGTCGAGAGGCTTTGACTGCTGGAGCCCAACGCAGTGTTCTGCACCGGGGGGAAATCCCGGACATTTTTAGACTTTTACAAATCCCCCCCCAATGCTATTTTTAGCCATAAATGCCGGACATGTCCATGAGAATCAGGACAAATGGTAACCCTACCCATACCCCAGCTCAGCAGAGGCCAGGCACAAATGCAAGGGAAATGTGACACTCCAACACCAGCCCCAGCCCTCTGCATAGCAAACAAAAGATTCCCAGGACCTGCTTGACCAGGAGGCTGCTCCAAGTGCGGGAAGGGGCGAGAGTCCAGGCACCAGAACACAGGGAGCCAGAGCACCAGGGAGCCATGGCCCCATTGCTTTTAAGATTACTTTCTACAAGCCATATATTCAGGACATAGTATTCCCCATGGAAACATGAGGCATGATGACATACCTCTTGTTTATGTAGGGTTACTATTCATTACACACCTTTTATTTGTGGAGGGAATACTATTCAAGACACACCTCATTTCCACGAGGAGTACTATTAATGTCACATCGCTTGTTACCAGGAGGATTACTATTAATGCTACACTGCTTGTTTCCAGAGGAGACAGTATTCAGGACACACCGCTTGTTTCCAGGAGGAGTACTATTAATGACACACCACTTGTTTCCAGAGGGGACAGTATTCAGAACACATCCTTTGTTTCCAAGTGGAATGCTATTGACAACATAGCAGCCCTTAGCTCCCCAAGCAGGATGTCAACCCAACATGGAACATGCTTTTGCTGAGGGAATGTGACAAAGAGGACATTGAACACATGTCCAGCTTTTTTGTCTTTAAATAGTCATCCGGGAGAAAGCTGTAATAAGATAGAAAGGTCTGAGATTCTTCCCGCCTCCCCTCCCCTCTCCCCCATGCAGAGTGTGGCGCAGCTGATTGGACAGCTCACCGTGAACTGCTCACAGCACTGGGGCCTCCAGCAGCCAGAGCCCTCCCCTGCTCTCCCTCCTTCCCTGCAGAGCAGGGCGGCAGTGTGTTGGGCTGCACATGTAGCCAGCGGCTGTCCCTTGGCATGGTAAGGGGAGCTGGGATCTCTATGCCGCACCATGCAATCCAAGCATGGAGGGGGAGGGGGTGTACCTGCAGCTCTCTGCATGCAAGGCAGCAGGAATATTCCTTGGCAACAAGTGACACACACACCCCGCAGGGGGAGAAAGGACCCAGGCATGCTTGTTAGGGTTACCATTCGTCCAGATTCTCCCGGACATGTCCAGCTTTTTTGGATAAAAATAGCGTCTGCGGGGAATTTGTACATATCTCAAAATGTCTGGGATTTCCCCCCAGTGCAGAGCGTGGCATTCAGCTCTGGCAGCCTGAGCAGCATGGGAGAGTCTCTCCCGCAGCTTCTGGCAGCTGTAGCAGCACATCCCCTCTTCCCTCTCCCTGCTCCTCCTCCTCCTCCTCCTCTGCATTCTCAGAGCTGCTGGCCAGTCCACGAGGTTCCACAGCTCTCTGTTGGGGCTGGGGCCATCTGTGTGCCTTGATGTGGGGAATGTGGCAGCGTGTTGGGCTGAGCTTGGAGCCCGACACGCTGTTTTAAATTGCACGATAAGGGTGGGCAGGGGTTAGAGAAGGGGCAGGGAATTTCTGGAGGGGGCAGTCAAGGGACAGGGAGTGGGAGGTAGATGGAGAATGGGGGTTCTGGGGGGCAGTCAGGGGGCAAGGGGCAGGGAGGCTTAGGTAGGGGGTGGGGTCCTGGGGGTCATTTGGGGGGAAGGGGTCCCAGGAGGGGGCAGTCAAGGGACAAGGTGGGGAGTTGGGGTCCGGAGAGGGGCAGGAAGTGGGAGGGAGTGGGCAAGGCTAGGGCACCCCTCGTTCTCTTTTTTGGTTGGTGAAATATGCTAACCCTAATGCCTGTATTTCCATGCAACTCAGGCTTCCCCAATACCTCCTGCCCCACCACCCCCACACTTCAGAGCCTTGTTCCACGGGAAAGAGGCATGTGGAAGGGGGGATTAGCTCTACTTCCCCACCTGCCCCCCATATCCCCACACACAGACATGCCATCCCAGCCCATCAAAGGCTTCTACCTACTTGGGGAGGAGGCTGCAATCCAGCGCCAGGCTCAGGGGGTGGGGGGTGCTGCATGGCTGCCTTCTCATTATTCACCCCTCCACACACAATCACCCCTATACACATACAATCATCTCGCGGGGCAGTCAAGAATAGGGTTACCATTCTTCCGGATCCTCCCGGACATGTTTAGCTTTTTTGGATAAATTTGTAAAAGTCAAAAAATGTCCAGGATTTCCCCTTGGTGCAGAGCGCGGTGTTGGGCTCTGGCAGCCAGAGCCTCTTGACTCTCCCTCTCTCCCCCTACAGTTTCCAGGAGCTGTAGCAGCACGTTCCCTCTCCCTGCTCTCCTCCCTTCACTCCTGCATTCTCAGAGCTGCTGGCTGGACTTGCCGCTCCCCTGCTGCCGGGCATGTGGGTCCAGGCTGTGCCTTGAGCTGGGGAGTGTGGCCACGTGTCAGGCTGAGCCCCACACGTTTATTATTTATGTTTATTATTTAGAGTTTATTATTTATGGTACATTTTACACTGTAATTTCCAAAATCTGCTGATGGTAGAAATAACCATCAATTTAATCAAGTTTGCATAAACATAACAGGGCCAGTGCCGTGAAGTTGCATTATAAATTTTAGTCCTTTTTTTGGTCAGAGTCTTTGTTCACTGAGTAAAAATATTGAAGTGATGGAAGGCTTATATAAAACTTGCTTTGAAAATGTTATATGGGCTTATGTAGTAAACATTTCTCTAAGATCTCTTTGGTCCCAGGAATCTTAAGAAGTTTGCTAACTGGTGAAATTGAAGCCATTGGTTGATGAGTTTAACCTTCTATGAAACAATCACAGAACCTCATTCTCTATTGTTTCATGATATGGGCTCCAATATGAGAAACCGAAGTTTCTGGCCTCAGTTGGGTCTTGCTTGCACCTCCTGGAAAGAGAAGATGTATTGATTTGAAGTAGTCTTCAAAATTGCCATGGAAGGAGCATGAAGTGTGTCCACTCTCTGGATGTTTGTGTATTGTGAAGTGTATTATAATTTCTCATGTTCCCTAATTTACTTTATTTTCATAAATGGTACCAGGTATTTCACTATTAGGTACCCCCCCCCCCCAATTGTCTTTTCTCAAGACAGAACATACACAATATTTTTAATCTTTCCTCATAAGTTCGTTTTTCTAAACCTTTCATCATTTTTGTTGCTTTCCTGTGGATTCTCTCTAGATTGTCCATATCATCTTAAGGTGTGGTACCCAAAACTGGACACAATACACTCACCAGTGCCAAGCAGAGTGTAACAGTTACCTGTGTCCTATGTATGACACTCCTGTTAATGCATCCCAAAACTATATTAGCATCAGATTGGCTTATAATTAATTTGTAATGCATTATAACCCCAGATCCTTTTCTGCATTACTACTTCCTAGCTAGTTCTTCCCCATTTTCTGTTTGTGCATTTATTTTTTCCATCCTAAGCCTAGGACATAGCACTTGTCATTATTGAATTTCATCTTGTTAATTTCAAACCAATTCTCCAATTTATCAGGATCATTTTGCATTTTAATCCTATCCTACAAAGTGATTAACCTCCTCCAGCTATATGTCCTTGTGCCTCTATTATCATGGTTATTTGTCTTATTGCCTCTAGAAACTATACCTGAGAACAGGGCCCCATTTTATTATGCACTGTACCAACACATGGTAAAGGACAATCCCATCTTGGAAGAGTTTACAGTTTACGCTAAGTGTGAAGGAAAGTATTATCCCCATATTACACACCCGGGGTTGAGGCAAATAGAAATTGTGTCTTGTCCAAAATCTCTCAGAAATCCAGTTCCCTAGTCACAAAGACCTTCCTTTCTTGGGTTCTCTGTCTGTAAAATGGAAATAGTAATACCCATCTCAGAGAAATGTTGTGAAGGATTAATCAGTCAGTATTTATTCAGGGTGTTTGAAGATATGAAGAGCTAGGTAAGTAAGGAATACCAGATATAACTAGTTAAAGGACTGAAAGGAAATATAGAAAGACAACATTGTTAATTGTGTTAAAGGATCATTATGGTCAAGTTCTCCTGTTATATAGTGCAACTGAGTATTGCCATGTATCAAAGTTTTGAAATGGTCAAGGCTCCAGGGAAAGGTCCGGCTACAAGCAAAAGTCAAGATGATCTTGTAGTAGCAGAAGTGGAAATCAATGATGTGCTCCTCACATACAAAACCTGTTGACAAGAGGACAAACTCAGGATGAGGTGTGTAAAGACGCTATGTCTAATTCTTTGGCTTTCAACTGTTTTTAAAGTTTAAAAGAATTAATGATAATCAATTCAGGGAAGGTTCCTAGCAAAAGTGTTTGGGTTGTGGGTAGGGAGAGGGCAGGGGTCTGTAAGCCACATTGTAACTTACTGGCCAGAGTGACTAGATTCTGAATTTGAAACTATGCAGTATAATAGTGAAATATGTGAATGCTTGTAAAAATATTCAAAGTAACTTACATAGAAACATCATGCTGAGACATGGTAGCACCTGTGACTGGAGCAACATTCAGCTCTCCATGGGTTAGTTTTAACGTTCCAGTTTGAGGGAATCCATGTTGTTAGAGGTGAACAATTAGATTAGAATTCTTTTTTTCTAGGGACTGATAAAAGCAATCTTGCTTTTGATCTTAGAATAGAAGTGCCTTCTGTTCCCAGTGGTCTTGTTTATCTTGGGTATGACTTTGATTACTCATAGCTGGAACATTTGTAAATGCATTGATTTTCCTGATTTTTTTTCCTTCTCTTGCCTATAAAGGCAACACCTCTGCTCAGTCTTTGTAGAAATATAGGAACTGCCATACTGGATCAGACCACTAGTCCATCTATTCTGGACTTCTGGGTGTGGCCAGTATCAGATGCTTCAAATGAAGATGTGAGAAACAAAGGGAAATAAATTTCCCCTGAAAGAAGTGTCTTGCTGATGCCTATTAGTTAGAGGTTAGCTTATATCCTGAAGCTAGAGGATTTGTAGTCCTCTCTTTAAAAAACAATAAAAACAAACAAACTCTAATTTGGTACCACAAACAAAATTCCCCTTTTCAACTTTAAATATGTTCTTTTGATGAAATTTAATATTGTCTTATATAATTAAAGGTAAACTGAAGTGCCAAATGTAACTTTTGTGTAGTATTTATCATGTCTTTATCAAGTAATGTCTCTAAAATCAACAGTCCTAGTCTTTACCATCTCTCTTGATACTAAAGTGTCCTAGTCTTTACTGACGTGCTTCCATATTTTTAATCGGTTACATTTTCACTGACTATCTGGTCCCTGATTCAGTTACCACTTGTTTCATAACTAAGGCTGCAAAATTGTGGATTCTGCAAAATTTTGTCAGCTGCCTGGAGTTCCCACTGTTAACCCCAGGCGTCCACGACTCCCGCTGTCAGCCCCATGCATTAATGACTGTAATATAGTTGCAGCAAAATGTCTGGTTATCAAAAAAAATTTAGCAGGTGTAACATAATACTCGAGTGTTTATATTGTTCCAGCAAATTTTTCTTAAGGGAAAAGCAGACAACTCAGCTGCGGAAGCTGCGATACCATGGTGTCACAAATGCTGCCTTAAAAATCCCTATGTGGGAATTAGCAAAAGGAAAACAAAAATCTTTCCTCAGCCATAGACAAGGATTTTGAGATGTTTATCTTCCTTGCAGCTTCTCTGATGATAAAAAAGGGCTGAGTTCTCATAGAAGACTTTCCCACACTGTATGGATGCTTTGATGTGTAATAAGGTTCGAGCTCTGAGCAAAGGTTTTCCTAACACCGTCACAGGACCTAACCAGATCAGCCACACCATCATTGGTTCAATCACCTGCACGTCTACCAATATAATATACGCCATCATGTGCCAGCAATGCCCCTCTGCTATGTACATTGGCCAAACTGGACAATCCCTACATAAAATGATAAATGGACACAAATCAGATATTAGGAATGGCAATATACAAAAGCCTATAGGAGAACACTTCAACCTGTCTGGACATACAGTGACAGACCTAAAGACAGCCATCCTCCAGCAAAAAAACTTCAAGATCAGACTTCAAAGAGAAACAGCTGAGCTCCACTTCATCTGCAAATTCGACACTATCAGGTCTGGACTTAATATTGACTGTGAATGGCTCGCCAATTACAAAAGCAGTTTCTCCTCTCTGGGTGTTTACACCTCCAGATCACCTGCTAGAAGTGGGCTTCACTCCCCCCGCGATTGAATTTACCTTGCTTTCTTGCCTGCTATTTATACCTGCCTCTGGAGATTTCCACAACATTCATCTGATGAAGTGGGTCTTAGCCCACGAAAGCTCATGATCCCTGAAATCTGTTAGTCTATAAGGTGCTACAAGACTCTTTGTCGCTTTTGCAGATCCAGACTAACACGGCTACTCCTCTGATACTAGCATCCATATGGTCATTCTTGAGTATGACTTCTCCTATGTCTACTAAGGTGTGAGTTCCGAGCAAAGGTTTTGCCGCACTCACAACATTCATAGGGTTTTTCCCCTGTGTGGATCCTCCTGTGTGTAATAAGGTTTGAGCTCCAAGCAAAGGTTTTCCCGCACTCAGAGCATTCATAGGGTTTCTCTCCCGTGTGGATCCTCTGATGCTCAGTAAGGGTTGAGCACTGAGGGAAGGTTTTCCCGCACTCACAGCATTCATACGGTTTCTCTCCTGTGTGGATTCTCTGATGTCTTATAAGGTCTGCAGACAGAGTGAAAGTTTTCCCACACTCACAGCATTCATAAGGTTTCTCCCCTCTGTGGATCCTCTGATGTGTAACAAGGGTGGAGCGCCAAGCAAAGGTTTTCCCGCACTCACAGCATTCATAGGGTTTCTCCCCTGTGTGGATCCTCTGATGTTCAATAAGGGTCGAGGGCTTAGTGAAGGTTTTCCCGCACTCAAAGCATTCATAAGGTTTCTCCCCTGTGTGGATTCTCTGATGTTTAATAAGGGTTGAGCTATTAGTGAAGGTTTTCTCACATTCACAGCAGGGTTTCTCCTGTGTGTGGATCCTCTGATGTCTAGTAAGGTTTGAGTTCCAAGCAAAGGTTTTCCCGCACTCACAGCATACATAGGGTTTCTCCCCTGTGTGGCTCCTCTGATGTGTAATAAGGTTTGAGCTCTGAGCAAAGGTTTTCCCGCACTGACAGCATTTGTAAGGTTTTTCCCCTGTGTGGATTCTCTGATGGTTAATAAATACTGAGCTCCGAGCAAAGGTTTTCCCACACTCACAGCATTCGTACGGTTTCTCCCCTCTGTGGTTCCTCTGATGTTTAATAAAGTGTGAACGTTGAGTAAAGGTTGTCCCGCACTCACAGCATTCATAGGAGCTCTCTCCTGCGTGGCGTCTCAGATGTCTAATAAGGCTTGAGCGCCTACTGAGCTTTTTCCCACACTCAATGCATGTGTTATGTCTCTCTCCCATCAGGATTCTCTGCTGGGCTGTGGTTTCCTTGAAGCCTTTGTGAGTTTCTGGATAATTCACAGATTTACCTACTTTCTGCCTTGGCTGGTTTCCCTGCCACTTGTCTGGCATGTACTGACTCTCACAGGCTTTTCCCTGCTCACAACTCCTGGACACACTCCCCTTGCATCTTTGTAATAACATTCCATGTGTTTCCACTTGCTCATCATCTTCCTGCTGAGGTTTCTGCTCTGTGGTCTCACTCACCATCCTATCACCTGATGGGACGGAAAAAGAAAAACTGCAGAAACAGGAATGGAAAAGGGGAGAACAAACCAAGAACAGCTGGAGCAGGAAAAAAATTTAGGGACTGAATTCCCCCAAACTCTTTCCCAAGGGGCAAGGGGAGGTAATTATTTCTGCAATCCAGATCTCATCCAAACACTTACGGTGAAGGGAGCTACTGCCAGGAGTTAGGATGGGTAGGAAGCTATGAACAGTATCTGCCCTGAGGATATGACACATAGTAGGGGCAATCTTGAACTCAGAGAGCTCACAAGGTCTTTGTTGGCAATCCCAACTGTTTCCTTCAGGCAATGACAGATTCTGAGTTGGTTTAATGATCCCTCACCTGTGCTCCTGCCTCTCAAGATCTCTCTTTCCTCTGAGCCCTGGAGATCTGGGGCCCACGGCTCTTTTCCTCGTTCCAGCTGTGAGATGACATCGGGTCTGGAAACTGGAAACCCTACTCGGGGGAAAGAAGACCAGTGAGATCAGGTGAATTTATGGGACATCTGTCACACACACAAAAAGTTCTTTTAACTCCAGACCATTTTAAAGCCGTAGAATGCTGCGGCCAGCTCTCCAGGTGCTCAAAGGTGCAGGACACACTTCTCATGAGGGATTTAACTGTGCCCATGTCTACTAGGAACACACACAGCCAGACACTGAGGATCAAAGAGGCTCCTCAAACCCAGAGCAGGCAATTCCATGTCCCAGCAACCAAAGACTCAGTCCAGAGGGAAACTCCACCTGGAACTGCTTCTTACTGACAGAGAGAGGCCCGGAGACACTGCAGGAGAGGAAACGACATGAGGGCCTGACAGCTGAGCAGGGGACACTCAGAGAGGAGAAAGGGCACAGAGAGGCAGCTAGCACTGATAATCACTTTGACCCCCACAATCCTTCCTCTAACTGCCCTCACCCTTCCCCACCTCCTGGGACCTGAGGAGCAACCACTCCTTGTGTTCTCTCCTTCCCTCTCATTGCCTACAACCCTCCTTGCTACCAGTCCTTCCAAATTCTGTGATATAGTACTTAGCTATAAAACGGGAATAAGGACAGTCCAGGGAATTGTAGACCAGTCAGTTTAATTTTGGGAACCAGAAAGAAAATAGATCAAATAATTAAACAATCAGTTTCTAAGCATCTTTAAAAAAAGGTCAGAAGAAGAAATCACATCAACCTACCCAATATCTTCTTTGACAAGGAAACAAGTAGAGCCCCTGCATGGATACAAAAGGTGTATCCGCATCCGATCCTGTGGATCAGATCGCCATGGATACAAAGCGGATACCCGCGGTGTCACATTACTGAAATTATCTGGGACCATATAGATCATTAGTGCAACCAAGGTCCTATAGGGGCACCAAATCTTATGTAAAGGGGGTCATATAAGGTGTCTAAGACCAGGTTATGGTTCGCTGATTATGAATATGCTATCTGTATGTGTGTATCATTTTTGTAGTTAAAGTTATGAATGTTGGCTATATAATGTCTGTATCTCAAACTTATGCTTTGCTTCTGGATGAAATCTCAGACAAGTTGCTGTTAGCTTTGCTTAGGCTGCTTGATAGTCCTTAATGGGTCATCAGCTATACAATGGACTCATTGGGAGATCGGAATGCTCCAATCCACATGAGAAGTCTACCAAGGACGTGCAAGGCAGCCTGTGCATAATGGCTGCCACCTGTGCGTCATGCATGGTCATGTGATATGCCCATGTGACTCCAGAACTCCATGGGGCTGGACTTTTCACAGCAGGAACAAAGAGCTTCTTGCACCTGGAAAAAAATATAAATAAAGCTGCTACAGCCCCTCCATCTGGTCTTCAGTTTCCAGTCTTCAGTCTTGCTTCTACCTCTGGATGGGACTTTGCTACACACAGAAGCTTGGAACAAAGGACTGAATGACCTATCCCTGTTGTGGATGTATTCCAGAGACTTTGATTTGAACCTGCAGTTTATTCTACCTCTGATGCAAGCCTGAACCAAGAGATTACTGCATATAATTGATTGATTTTAACCATTCCTAACTCTCACCTATCTCTTTTTCCTTTTATGAATAAACCTTTAGATTTTAGATTCTAAAGGATTGGCAACAGCATGATTTGTGGGTAAGATCTGATTTGTATATTGACCAGGGTCTGAGGCCTGATTCTTTGGAATTGGGAAGAACTGTTTTCTTTTATTGAGGTATTGGTTTTCATAACCATTTGTCCCCAGGACAGGTGGCTGCTGGTAGTGATACTGGGAAGCTGGAGTGTCTAAGGGAATTGCTTGTGTGACTTGTGGCTAGCCAGTGGGGCAAAACCAAAGTCTTTTCCGTTTGGCTGATTTGGTTTGCCTTAGAGGTGGAGAAACCCCAGCTTTGGACTGTAAATGTCCTATTTGGAGCAATTTGTCCTGACTTGGTACTCTGTTAGGTCCCACCAGGAACAGCACTGTCACACACAGATTTGCAGGTCTCTAGAAACAAGCCTTTTGGATGTGGGAGAGCAATAGATGTGATATAACTTGACTTCTGATACTGTCTCACGTGACCTTCTCTTAAGCAAACTAGGGAAATACAGACTAGATGCCCCTACAATAAGATTAGTGCACAACTGTCTGGAAAACCATAGAGAGTAGATGTCAATAGTTCAGACAAAGTGGAATGGCATAACAAATGGGGTCCCTGAGATCTCTCCTGGGTCCAGTTATATTCAGCCGATTTAATCTGACCATCAAGCTCCCTCTTCAGCGCTCCAGCCAGAGAGCTGGGTCAGGGGCCACACCACACAGCTCCCAGAAGCAGCAGTATAGCCCCCTCCAGCGCAGCAGCCAGAGACCAGGGTCTGTGATGGGCTTCACAGAAACTTCCTCAAGACTGTCACTAGATATGCCAGGACACCACAGGCTTCCCTCCACTCCCGTCTTGTAGAGTTTGACACTCCAGCACAGACCAAGAGGACAGCATTAGAATTCAAAATGATTCTGGCAAACTGGAAAAACAGGCTGAAATAAATATCGTGAAATGCAATAAGGACAAGTACAAAGTACTACACGTAGGAAGGAATAACACTGGTCTACAATTTTTTAGAAGTCGTCTGCTTCAGAGATAAAATGTGATATTTATTATGTATTTTGATGTGCTGAATTCAAATATGACAATTAAAACAAGTGATTGGCTACTGTTTCTAAGATATTTAAGTTTTTACATTTTATGTCTATGTATATTGTGTAGATAGAGTTTTAATCATAAATTGTAAATCTAGGTCTTTTCATGTGTTTATGGTTGCTTTACATGATAATATTTCACCTGTCCTGTTTATGTAACACTTTAAAAATCAGCAAAAGGGTTATATAAATAAAATGTATTATGAAACAAAAGGCAAAAAACTATTATGTACATAGTTTAGTCCTATTCAGTATCTACTCGGCGCTTCTTGGCTTGTCTCTTGTATTCATTAAATGGAGCATCTCTTGTCACTGTCCAGCAATAGTCTGCAAACATTGATGGGCTCCATTTGCCCTGAGAGCGTTTCTCCATTGTTGCAATGTCCTGGTGAAATCGCTCGTCGCTCACTGCTCTGCAGTTAGGTGGAAAAAAATCTAGATGAGTGTGCAAAAAATGTATCTTTAGTGACATGTTGCAACCAAGGCTTTTGTATGCCTTGAGGAGGTTTTCCACCAACAACCTGTAGTTGTCTGCCTTCTTGTTTCCAAGAAAATGTATTGCCACTGACTGGAAGGCTTTCCGTGCCGTCTTTTCCTTGCCACACAGTGCATGGTCAAATGCATCATCTCGAAGAAGTTCATGAATCTGAGGACCAACAAAGACACCTTCCTTTATCTTAGCTTCACTTAACCTTGGAAATTTTCCACAGAGGTACTTGAAAGCTGCTTGTGTTTTGTCAATGGCCTTGACAAAGTTCTTCATCAGACCCAGCTTGATGTGTAAGGGTGGTAACAAAATCTTCCTTGATTCAACAAGTGGTGGATGCTGAACACTTTTTTCCTCCCAGGCTCCAATGACTGTCGGAGTGGCCAATCTTTCTTGATGTAGTGGGAATCTCTTGCACGACTATCCCATTCGCAGAGAAAACAGCAGTACTTTGTGTATCCAGTCTGCAGACCAAGCAAGAGAGCAACAACCTTCAAATCGCCACAAAGCTGCCACTGATGTTGGTCATAGTTTATGCACCTCAAAAGTTGTTTCATATTGTCATAGGTTTCCTTCATATGGACTGCATGACCAACTGGAATTGATGGCAAAACATTGCCATTATGCAGCAAAACAGCTTTAAGACTCGTCTTCAATGAATGAATCAATGAAGAGTCTCCACTCACCTGGATCGTGAATGATGTTGAGGGCTGCCATCACACCATCGATTGTTGTTGCAGGCTACAAGATCACCTTCCATGAAGAAGAATGGGACAAGGTCCTTTTGACGGTCACGGAACATGGAAACCCTAACATCACCTGCCAGGAGATTCCACTGCTGTAGTCTGGAGCCCAACAGCTCTGCCTTACTCTTGGGTAGTTACCAATCCCTGACAAGGTCATTCAGTTCAGCTTGTGTTATGAGGTGTGGTTCAGAGGAGGAGGATGGGAGAAAATGTGGGTCCTGTGACATTGATGGTTCAGGACCAGAAGTTTCATCCTCTTCCTCTTCCTCGTCTGACTCAAGTGAGAATGATTCTGGTGCATCAGGAACCGGCAGTCCTTCTCTGTGGGGTATTAGGTGTATAGCTGATGGAATGTTTGGATAATGCACAGTCCACTTTTTCTTCTTTGACACACCTTTCCCAACTCGAGGCACCATGCAGAAGTAACAATTGCTGGTATGATCTGTTGGCTCTCTCCAAATCATTGGCACTGCAAAAGGCATAGATTTCCTTTTCCTGTTCCACCACTTGCGAAGATTTGTTGCACAAGTGTTGCAGCATATGTGTGGGGCCCGCCTCTTGTCCTGATCTCCAATTTTGCAGCCAAAATAAAGGTGATAGGCTTTCTTAACCATAGTAGTTATACTGTGCTTTTCTGATGCAAAAGTCACTTCACCACAAACATAGCAGAAGTTATCTGCACTGTTCACACAAGTACGAGGCATCTCTGCTCACTTTGGCTAAACAGAACTGTGTCCCTTTGCAAAATCAAACACTGACAAATAAGAGAGCAGGACACTGTATGATTTCTAGAGCTGATATAGGGCAATTTGTTCAGCAGAGTGATGTAAGCTTTGTTATGATTGCATCATCCATGACTTCTAGGAATAACATCATGCAATTCATATCCTGTATGACACAATACCAGCTTCAGATTGCATCAGTCATTGTTTTGCCTAAAAAGCAAGTACTGTCCAAACCCAGTCATAGATTTATTCATAGATCCAGTCAAAGATGTATTTTAGTCATTTCTGGTTTAAATTGAGATCCCTTCCCTTTATAACTCACTTATCCTCCGCCATTCCCATGTCAAGGGTCGTATATACTGACCCAATAGCATATCTTGAAAACTAGAGCAAATCAACAATTTTAAGCATCATTTTCATTCTCAGTGACCCAGAATTAGTAAAGTTTGACTACATTTATTTCAGAAGCATTTTGGCTGTAGAGCAGTGTAATCAGTTTCACAAATACAAAATGGGGAAGGACTGCCTAAGGAGGAGTACTGCTGAAAAGGATCTGGGGGTTGGAGTGGATGATAAACTAAATAGGACTCAACAATTTAATACTGCTGCAAAAATCGCGATCATCAGTCTGGCATGTCTAAGCAAGATGCAAGAAGTCATTCTTCCACTCTACTTGGCACTGATACGGCCACAACTGGAATACTGTATCTTGTTCTGGGCACCAAACTTTGGGAAAGATGTGGATATATTGGAGAATGTCCAGAAGAGAGCAAATCAAAAATTATTAAAGGTCCATGTGGTAGAGTGGAGCCCCCCCACGCAAGAAAAAGGGCTGAACCAGGCCAGAGAGGCTGTGCAGACCAGCAGCCAATCAGAGAAGGCCTGGGGAGAGCCAATCAGCACGGGGAAGGGGCAGCCAATCAGCACATGGCTAGGTCCTACATAAAGGCTGCCCAGCTACAGAGAAGGCAGTCATCTTCAGGTTGACAAGGGAGAAGGACTGGCTGCTGATTAAAGGAGCAGCATGTTGGACAGAGCAGTGCTGGGCAGGCTTTGGGGAGCAGAGTGGAGCTCCAGCCCATTACCTGCCTGCCTGTGGTACAAAGGGTCAGGAAGGTGCATAGGGACAAAGGGTAAGTGGCCCAGGGAAACTGAGCAGGCAATGCGGGGAAGAAAGAAGGGCAGAGAGAGGCTGCCACTAGAGGGACCCTGGGTCGGGACCCCGGGTAGTGGGTGGGCCTGGGTCTCATCCTTTTCCCCCTTGACACTGCACCTGGCCATTGAGGACAAGGGCCCAAGACAGACTGGAACTTGCCCCTGAGGCAAGAAGGTAGACTATATGGTTGTGGTTGGCCAGCAGTGGCAGGTGTAAGCAGAAGGACTGCTGTTAACAGCCCCACCCACCCACCCCCCCCGCCCCAAAAGGGGGTGAGACCAGAGGGCTGTGTTCAGAAGCAGATGAGGACTGCCCTGAGGAGGATGCTGCCGAGCAGAGAGCAACGCGCATCCCAGGGCAGCAGAGCAAATGATGGGCCTGACACTACGCATCAAGGGCACTCGGCAGTGGTCGAGAGCTAATTCGTGGAGCAACCGGCAGGAGGCGCCCAGTGGTTGAGTCAAACCCCATCACAGTCCAGAAAACATGACCACCAAGGAAAGATATAGGAACATATTTCCTCTATCAGATTTGTTTAATCCAGAGAAGAGAAAACTGAGGGGGGACGTAAGTCAGCAAGTACATAAAAAATTGTTATAAAGAGGAGGGTGCTAAATTGTTCTCTTTATCCACTGAGGAAAGGACAAGAAGTAATGGGCTGGAAGTGCAGCAAGGGAAACTTACTTAGGTCAGACATTAGTTAAAAACTTTCAAACTGGCAGGGTATTTAAGCACTGAAACAAATTACCTAGGATGGTTGTGGAATCTCCATCATTGGAGGTTTTTAAGAACAGGTTGGAAAAGCACCAGTAGGAGGCGGTCTAAATAATACTTATTTAGGGCTGTGAAATGATTTTATAGGGTCTTAGATGACACTAGCCTTTATACAGGCTCTCCTGGCTCTGCCCCTCTTAGAGCATGTCTACACTACACCAAGGAGCAAGCCTTTCAGCCGGTGATGTTCTTGCTAGCACATAAAAAATAGCTGTGTAGGCAACGCAGGCTTAAGCCCACTCTGGCTTGCAAGACCTGAGCTCTAACCCAATCTGCAACATCTATATAGTTTTATATATATAGCCCTCCAGCACAAGTCTGGGGACTCCGGTCAGCAGGATCTCTCCCAAAGGCAATGTAGCCATACTCAGATTGTGCTACTTCCTAGGCTTTGCTTTTTGAAAGCATGATCCTCACACTCCACCTCTTGAGACTGGCTGTTCTGGAGGTAAAACTCCTTTGTGTCATGATGGCACTTCAGTGAGTCCCAATGATTTCAGACTGCTTGTAAGCACCATCTCTTTTGTGGTGCTGCAACCAGTGGGTATTTGCAGCAGCACAATAGACACTTTTCAGAGCAAGACCGTACTGCTTAGGCAACTGGAACACAGGATTTAAAGAGGAGTCCTGGGTCACGCTGGGAAAACAAAACTGAACTCTACATTCATTTTGGCAGAGTAATCTGCCTGGCTTTTCTCAATTTCATCTCTCTCTCTCTCTGTCTCCTAGTCTCAGTTGTCTTACCCTGGATAGCAGCAAATTTAAAGCCTACTCTGTTTGTACCCTAGCTCCTGCATCCCAATGTGCAGCTGTGTTCCCATGTTCTGCGTCCCTTGGACCCAGTCATTACACTTTAACCTCCAGTCTTTGAGACTTCCATTGTCCAGGGTGCTTCATTCATATGTCTATAGCTCTTGATAGTGTATCCATGTAAATGGAGGGAGGCCTATGTTACTTCAACAGCAATTATGTCCCCATCCCGGAAGAGGAACTAACTCACTCCCTCATAGCCAGTGACTAACAAAGCAAATTGTGGGGGAAGCTGACCTGTGCATATTTTTCATTTTTTTAAAAATCTACTAAATAAATCTCCCATTCTCTAGATGAAGACAAGGGCCAAGAAAATGGCTAAGATAATGAATAAAAAAAATGTGCAGAATCACGTGGGTAGAAAGGACCTCAAGATGTCAGCTACTCCATCCTCCAGCCCTGAGGCATGACCAGGTATATATAGACCATGGCTGACAGGTATCTGTCTATCCCTTGCTTAAAATACTCCAGTGATGGGATTTTACAATTTCTCTGGTAATCTGTTCTAGTACTTGGCTATCCTTATAGCTGGAAAGTTTTTCCTAATACCCGCTCTAAACATCCCTTGCTGCAGATCAAGCCAATTACTTCTTGAAGGGCCAAAATCCATTAGCTGTGAATGTAAGATCTTAACTGCAGTTTCTGCTAAGAACTTTTCATATAGGCCTGAAGTCCACAGCTTGGCCTGGGCATGAGGGCCAGATAACAGAGAACAATACATGGCTAAAAGAAAGCTGGGGTAAACAGACAATCTTGTGCTTATGCTGAAATAGACTGGTTAGTCTCTAAGGTGCTACAAGTATTCCTCATTTTCTTTACAGATACAGACTAACACGGCTGCTATTCTTAAACCAGACAACCTTGTGTGTGTTTCACGTCAGTGAGCAGAGTCCGCATAACTCTGAAAGTAATAAAGCATCCTTATCGTGAGTTATAGACACATGAAGCGCTGAGAAAGGCTTCAAAGTTCATTCCCTAATGCAGGTAGCAGATAGAGGTACAATACCCCTCAGATCCCAGGCAGCGTTTGGGGAGAGGCCTAATATGATTGACATGAGTTATGACACCCTCCCCCACAGATGTATGTTAATCCTAACCCATAGAAATGCAAGAGTAAACTTATTAACAATTATTATTATGTATTTAATTACTGCTGCCTTGCTTTAAATCTCCAGGAATGTACCAGTTGGTCAACCGGGAGCACTGCTACCTCATTCCTTTGGCTCCCAAAATTAAGATTTAATCTATACACTTTAATAGAGAGAGTTTGGGGGTAATTACCTGTGTGTCAGCAAACGTTAATTTGGGCTACTGGCAGAGCCATTATGTAATCTTTTAGACCATTGGCTTATTGTTCTTGTCTTGCTGCTAGAACCTATCCAGGGGCTTGGGGAAAACCATCCCCATTGCTTCTCCCTGCTCAATAAACACCATATATAATCTATTATAATTAATTGTTCTGCAGTGTCTCTGAGCCTGATAAGCAAAGTGACACTCCGCCAGTGCTGTGCGTAATAAATTCCTGTGCTTGATTCTTCACAGTGTGGATTACAGCTCCTTCAGATTGGGGCTTGTCCAAGATGCAAGCTAGCGAACTGAGTGGGAAGTTGAGACTGACATCTGAAGGAAGTGAGTATGGTTAATTTATCACCTCATTAGGCTTGGGATGGAAGTCTCTCATCCCCTTCAGACACATCTTGTTCCTGCTTTTTAAAATTTAAGTGAGAAGAAATTTAGATGTGTAGTCCAAGCATAGGGGTTAAATAAGGGTACCATTTGGGAGGGGAGACGTTTGCAAGAGGGCTGTGTACTGTTTAAACTAAGGGGCGTGTTACGGAGGACTTGAACAAACCACCAGCAAGCGATTGGCTGTGAGTTAAGCCCAGAACTGGCTGGGTACACAAGCAGTAGGCATTGTGAACTGGTGATTCCATTTCCTCATTGCATGTAACACTGTAAGCCCTGTGGGAACTCCCCCCACAGACACGAGACGTACATACCTTCGAATAGCACAGGTCTCTAATGACGGCTGACAATTGTGTGTAACTTAAGACCCCAGTATTCAGGAGGGGGGAGACATACATCCTTATCTAGGCTAGCAGCTATGAAAACTGAGATCACAGAAATTTTTTCAGAGCATGAGCTTTCGTGGGCTAATACCCACTTCGTCGGATGCATGCAGTGGAAGTATCCAGGGGCAGGTATAAATAGGTAGGCAAGAACCAGGTGGGAGATAACAAGGTTAGTCCAATCAGGCTGAACCAGCTTGTTATCTCTAATCAGGGAGGGTGAGGTGTTCCTCTAGCAGCTGAACTGGAGGTGTGAATAGCGAATACCCATGCATCCGAGGAAGTGGGTATTAGCCCACGAAAGCTCATGCTCTGAAAAAATTTCAGTTAGTCTTTAAGGTGCCACAGGACTCTTTGTCACTTCTGCAATTCCAGACTAACACGGCTACCCCTCTGATTCTTGAGATCACAGTGTTCAAGAAGTGAGGGAGACGTACATCCCCAATCAAGGCTGACGGCCATTAAGATTGAGACCACAGTGTTGGGGGTGGGGAGGAAAACATACATTCCCACTAAGATCAGCAGTCAGGGTAATTAAAAGCCATGGAATCAAAGGGAGAGACGAAAATCATAAGTATTTAGAGTATAAACTCAAAACTCGATTGCAGCAGCTAGAAAAAAAAAAACTATGCTGCAGCCGGACCAGAGAAAGAATTTGTTATATGGTGGAATGACCAAAAAAGGTGACAAAACAGACAAAACACTAACAGTCATATTGGATATACTCAACATAAAAGAAAATACAACTTTAAAAGCTAAAAATAAGGCACTAAGAGATAAAAGCCTGTGTCCATGAAAAGGGACAGTTCATTGAGAAAAGCAGGATAGGGCCCAGACAAGTAGGCAGACAGCAGATAAAGAATTGAAAAACTGAAGGCACAATGGCAGGAGTAAAAAACCACACACATCCCTACACACACCCACCTCCAGTACCAGATGAAGAGCAACTCAAAATACTTTGAATCTATTGTCAAAACAAAAATTGTGTTTTATATTTTGTCTTGTTGCTAACATTATTGTGTATTAAAAACTACTGCATTGGGGGGAAAAATCCTCAAAGTACAAGAATGGGGAATTCAGATCCCTGGAACAATACTTGGAATGGTGAAATTTGAGTTACTTAAGGTGTCATCTTGAGAGATAAGCAAGTGATTTTAAAAAAATAGTGGAAAAAAAAAGTTAACTCTGCAGAGCCTGGAGGGAATTAAGCAAAACCGTGCAATTTTTTTTAAAAGTGTTATAATAAACAATTCTGGGTTTCTTTTAAGCTATTCTGAAGGAAAATGGGCCCTTTTCCAAAGGAATGTCTGTAAATAATCCAAGCAAAGAGACAATCTGATTGAAATAATTTGACTATGGACAATTTAGTCTAATTTGCTAAAAGAACATAAGGGGTTTCTATTGAAACTTAACTGCCCAAAATGTATACGAATGTAATCTATGAACAGCTGTGTAAAAATCTGTATATTATGTAAATATGTAAGGTCTTAAAAGCCTAAATCAACACTCTTGGTTTGAAAACCGCTGTCTTGTAAGTTTAAAATAAATTGGATTTTTGTTTTAAAATAATACCACTGAAATCAATTTAAATCTTTTATTCAAAGGTGCAAAACTAAAAAAAAACAAAAACACTGTCAGGTACAGATAACTAGTGTTATTTGGCTTTGGTAGTTAGCATTTAACCCTTATGGTACCTCAATGCCTCATAACGTTCAGTATGTTTATAAAAACAAAGTCATGGCTGCAGAAGCGTAATCAAACCCATAAATTTTTTAAAAAAAATTCTAAATTTATTTTTTTCGTAACAAAATAGCAAATAAAAGCTGTAGTAGAAAAATACAAAAAAATTTAAAAGACGGTGCCCCTGTAAAGCAACAGCGGGGGTAAGGTGCGCGTGTGCACTCACTCTCTCTCTCTCTCTCTAATGTTAAACACTGAGCCTTAAGATGGCTCTGTGTAATCAGACTGTCACGTTAATAAGGGTACCTTAAAACTCTGTAAACACAAGAGGAACAGTTACACCTTTTATAACATTAACTATATTATTTTTACGTAAGTTAAACTATGAAAAAGATGTGCATTTTCCCCAGAACATGTGCAATGTATGTTGTAGAAGGGGTTAAAAAAATACAAACAAAACCTGCTTCTTAATTAAAATCCTATTAGGACTCCAAAAGGTTTCCAGCAATCTGCTGTCACAGTAATTGGTTGGCTCAAGAGGACATGCTATGGCCATTGAACCTGAGCTACACCATGCATCTGAGTCTGAGCCCTATCACTGACAACTGTCAGACAATGTGTATTGTGTATTATTCTTACATTCTGTAGGAGTTTCTCTTGGAAGTTTTGCCCTGATACCATCATTTCTGTGTTAAGAACAGTATTTTAAAGTGCTCTCAAATCTATATAGAGATATTGGACTGGTCGCTAATTAAGAGGTTTGCCAGCATAGATTTGCTAGTTAATGGTGTGAAAAATCACATCCCCACCTGACATAGCTTGCTGGCAAAAGTGCAAAAACGTCTACTAAAAAGGAATCAAGGCCATTAAATGCCCCCTCCCCCATTAAAGCAGTTTAAACATTGCCCAGTGCTGCCGCATGCCTTTCCAAGCACGTGGTTGGTGGCAAAAGTTAAAGCCTTTGAAAACCAGGAAATGAAGGACTAAACTACACACTACCCCTGCAATTCATCCCTACCCTTGCTCCTACCGCCTAACCCTGGAGCTAGCAAATCTCACTGGGAATAGGTCAGTATGGGTGGTACAAAGATTAACAAATTACCCAAGAAAGTGGCAGTTTTTCCATCCCGTGAAGTCTTCAAATCAGGACGGGATGCCTTTCTGGAAGATGTTTTCATCAAACACAAGGTATTTGGCTCATTACAATGGTAACTGGATGAAACTCCATGGCCTCTATTACACAGGTTAGACTAGATGACTTAGTCTCTCTTGGCCTTAAAATTTATTGATCAATAATCAATAGAAGGAAGGACTAAGAACATGCCATTGTTTGCGTCGTGGTCTACAAATCTGAATACCAGCATTTATCTGCATGCACTCCAGCTGTAGGCACTGTGTTACTAGTAGCTTTACATGAACAGTGGAGGGATTAGTTGGAGCAGCTTGGCAGAGCTGTGACTGTGATATGAAGAGAGGTGCATGTGAAACTTGAAGGAACAGGTATTCCTCATTTCAGTGCTGAGTGTTGTAGGTAGTGTTAATAAAGGTGCACAAAGGTGTACTCTTACCATGAGGGTTGTCAGCTCTCTGGTGACATACACACTAGTGGTCTCCAGGGATCAGTGAGGGATAAGTGAAGGCAGTGACTCAGAAGGAATCCTCACTGCAAAGGTAAAGGGGTGGTGACATTATGAAAGTCAGAGATAGACTGTGTGCAATAGGCTCAGTGTTTGAGTGCAGGCCAGGGATAGGTAGTTTCTATCATCAGGAGCTTCTGTTCCCAAAGTGTTCTGTAGTGGGAAGGGTAGAGTGCTAGTCTATGTGTCATTGGCCTATTGGGGTGTTGCTGAAACAGGACAGAATTTAGGTTGCATTGTGGGGTGTTGTGAACCTTAACTCATAAGAACGTAAGAGAGGCCGTACTAGGTCAGACCAAAGGTCCATCTAGCCCAGTATCCTGTCTACCAACATTGGCCAATGCCAGGTGCCCCGAAGTGAGTGAATCTATAGGTAAAGATCAATTGATCTCTCTCCTGCCATCCATCACCCTGCTCTGACAAACAGAGGCTAGGGACACCATTCCTTACCCAGCCTGGCTAATAGCCATTAATGGACTTAACCTCCATGAATTTATCCAGTTCTCTTTTAAACCCTGTTATAGTCCTAGCCTTCACAGCCTCCTCAGGCAAAGGAGTTCCACAGGTTGACTGTGCACTGTGTGAAGAACTTCCTCCTTTTATTTGTTTTAAACCTGCTGCCTACTAATTTCATTGGGTGGGCCCTAGTTCGTCTATTATGGGAACAAGTAAATAACTTTTCCTTATTCACTTTCTCCACGCCACTCATAATTTTATAGACCTCTATCATATCCCCCCTTAGTCTCCTCTTTTCCAAGCTAAAAAGTCCTAGCCTCTTTAATCTCTCCTCATATGGAACTCGTTCCAATCCCCTAATCATTTTAGTTGCCCTTCTTTGAACCTTTTCTAATGCCAGCATATCCGTTTTGAGATGAGACCACATTTGTACACAGTATTCAAGATGTGGGGCGCACCATGGATTTGTATAAGGGCAATAAGATACTCTCCATCTTATTTTCTCTTTTTTTAATGATTCCTAACATGCTGTTTGCTTTTTTGACTACGGCTGCACACTGCATGGATGTCTTCAGAGAGCTATCCACAGTGACTCCAAGATCTTTTTCCTGATTAGTTCTAACTAAATTAGCCCCCATCATATTGTATGTATAGTTGGGATTATTTTTTCCAGTGTGCATTATTTACATTTATCCACATTAAATTTCATTTGCCATTTTGTTGCCCAGTCATTTAGTTTCGTGAGATCTTTTTGAAGTTTTTCAGTTTGCTTGGGTCTTAATTATTTTGAGCAGTTTAGTATCATCTGAAAACTTGCCACCTCACTACTTACTCCTTCCTCCAAATCATTGATGAATAAGTTGAATAGGATTGGTCCTAGGACTGACCCTTGGGGAACACCACTAGTTACCCCTCTCCATTCTGAAAATTTACCACTTATTCCTACCCTTTGTTCCCTGTCTTTTAACTAGTTCTCAATCCATGAAAGGATCTTCCCTCTTATCCCATGGCAACTTAATTTACGTAAGAGCCTTTAGTGAGGAACCTTGTTAAAGGCTTTCTGGAAATATAAGTACACTACGTCCACTGGATCCCCCTTGTCCACATGTTTGTTGACCTCTTCAGAGAACTCTAATAGATTAGTAAGACATGATTTTCCTTTACAGACACCATGCTGACTTTTGCCCAACAATTTATGTTCTTGTACGTGCCTGACAATTTTATTCTTTACTATTGTTTCAACTAATTTGCCCAGTACGGACATTAGACTTACCGGTCTGTAATTGCCGGGATCACCTCTAGGGCCCTTTTTAAATATTGGCGTTACATTAGCTATCTTCCAGTCATTGGGTACAGAAGCCGATTTAAAGGACAGGTTACAAACTCTAGTTCAGGCCTGCACAACTCGGAAAGCAGCAAGGGCCATATTACTGCAAAAAACCCAGATGCGGGCCAAAAAGCCCCGCCCTCACCCTGCCCCCATCCACTTCTCCCCATCCCACCGCTTGGCTTGCCCCACCCCTACTCGCCCCCCGTGGGCCGCACAGTGAGCCCGTGCGGGCCACATGTGGCCCCCAGGCCGCATGTTGTGCAGGTCTGCCCTAGTTAATAGTTCCGCAATTTCACATTTGAGTTCTTTCAGAACTCTTGGGTGAATGTCATTTGGTCCCGGTGACTTGTTACAGTTAAGTTTATCAATTAGTTCCAAAACCTCCTCTAGTGACACTTCAATCTGTGACAATTCCTCAGATTTGTCACCTACAAAAGACGGCTCAGGTTTGGGAATCTCCCTAACGTCCTCAGCCCGTGAAGACCGAAGCAAAGAATTCATTTAGTTTTTCCGCAGTGACTTTATCATCGTTAAGTGCTCCTTTTGTATCTCTATCATCCAGGGGCCACACTGGTTTTGAGTTTCTGGCTAGCTGTTCTTCAAATTCCATTTTGGCTTTTCTTATTACATTTTCACACGTAATTTGGCAGTGTTTATGCTCCTCTCTAATTACCTCAGTAGGATTTGACGTCTACTTTTTAAAAGATGCCTTTTTATCTCTCACTGCTTCTTTTACAACTCTTCATTTCCCCTTCTAAGAACCGAGGGGACAGGAATCCTTACCCAACAAGATCACATTCTCATAGTTCTCCTGCATGACATCTCTGTAGAGAGCTCTCTGAGAGGGGTTCAGCAGAGCCCACTCTTCCTGGGTGAAATACACAGCCACCTCCTCGAAGGTCATCAGCCCCTGAAAAAACAAGAGCCCCCTACTCAATATCTGCTGCCCAGTGACAACCCCATCGCTCACAGGGGAGGAGGGCCAATCACATGGAAGCTCTTGGAGGCAGGCAGCACAGTCCTGCCCCCACCCCATCAGAGCAGCCAGGAAGCATCAAGGTGACGGGGAAAAGAGAGTGAGCCCCTCACCTAGTCTAGTAGACAGAGATGGCAGGGGTCTTCACATTCATCACTCACATACTAGCCAGAGACTGATACAGAATATGGAGCCCCTAGCAGGGCCCAGAGACAACTCCCTGGTGGTAATCCCAACAGCCTCCCCATTGCCAGCAGTCAGATGGGAGGGGATGGGGTGTCTTCCCTAAGCCTCACTGATGGGTGCCCCTTCATATCTTATAGCATCCTCTAGCTCAGGGGTCTCCAAACTACGGCCCGCGGGCCAGATCTGGCCTGCAAGCTTGATTTCTCTGGCCCCCAAGCTGAGTAGGCACGTGGAGATGACTTCGTGCCTAGTAGCTGCCGGCGGCTGGAAGAGCAAAACGGGGGGGGGGGGGGGGGTGGGGGGGGGGCTGGAGGAGCAAAGGGAGGTGGTCTTAGCAGCAGGGAGAAGAGCAAAGGAGGGAGAGTCATGCTGAGCAGGCATGTGGGGAAGCCGCTGCCCCACCCTGCAAGTTGCTGCCGCAGAGGAGGAGTAAAGAGATGAGTGTCCCTGCGACCAGGGGGCGGGAGGAACAAAAGGGAGGTAGGGTTACCATTGTCTGGATTCTCCTGGACAGCCGGCTTTTAGATAAAAATAACGTGGGGGGAATCTGTAAAAGTCTAAATATGTCTGGGATTTCCCCCTTGCCCACGGCAGAGCGCAGTGTTGGGCTCTCCCTCTCTCCCCCGCAGCTGTAGCGGCACGTCCTGGGGATTTCCCCCCCATGCAGAACACGGTGTTGGGCTTTCCCTCTCTCCACTGCAGCTGTAGCAGCATGTCCCCTCTCTTCCCCCCTCCCCCGCATTCTCAGAGCTGCTGGCTGCGGTGGGATCCTGGGGGGCAGTTAGGGTGGGGGGTCTCAGAAGGGGGCGGTGAGGGGGCAAGGAGCAGGGAGGCTTAGGTAGGGGGTGAGGTCCTGGGGGCAATAGGGGCAGGGGTCCCAAGAGGGGGGAGTCAAGGGACAAGGAAGGGGGGAGTTGGAGGTTCTGAGGGGGGGCGGGAAGTGAGAGGGAGTGAGCGGGAAAGGATTACCATTCGGCTGGACATGGCCGGATTTTTTGGTTAAAATTGCGTGCGGGTTAAAAATAGATCTCTTATGTCCGGGATTTCTCTCCACTGGTCTTGGGGGAGGGCGGGGTGTACTTGGCTTCTGCTCAGTGCAGGGCCTTCCCAAGGGGTGGGGTGTCCTCCTTTTTCTCTCTTACCCCTGCCCCACTCTGTTGTGGTCTCTGTGTGTCAGGAAGGGAGGGGCGCCCTCTCCATCTTCGGAACTCACTGACGGGAAGGGGGAGGGAGAGATGTGAGGTGAGCCACCATTTTGAGTGTGTACCATACTTCTCACTAATCCTAAAATATTTCTTTATGTGTATGCTACAATTTTGTGAGTTTAGAAATAAAAAAAAAGAAGAAATAAAAAAAATAATGTGAAATGATTTTTAATGTATTGACAAATATTTTTGTATGATTTCACAGTACTTGCATTGATTATACAGCTACTTTTATACCTGATTTAGAATTTAATACAACACTGACACAGTATAGTGGTGTTTAATGATTTTGCATATATTTTGCATATATTAATTTTTCCCCACTCTTGCTTCGGGCCACACAGCCCCTTTAAAAAATCTAATATGGCCCTTGTCTCATAAAGTTTGGAGACCCCTGCTGTAGCTAGTAGGTTCAGACTCCAGAACTTGGAGTTTTCCCAGCCCAGTCCAGGGAGAGTGTTTCCTGTTCCACAGATTAGGGAATTTCCACAAACCCCCCCGTGTCTGTTGCTAGGATCCAGGTCCTACAGTAAATAAATCCCAGCAGGTTTGTCACACCCTGTCCCAGTCCACTTCTCCACACTCTGTATTTCCTGCCCCCTCCAGACCACCGCCCCCTCGAGAAGTGCCCCCCTCCTATGTATTTTCTGCCCTTCTCCCACCAGCAGGAACCCCCCAGCAACTCCCTGATAATCCTTACCTGAACCAGCTCCACGGCAGCCATTTCCCTTCCCTGTCCTCCAGAAAGATGGGATGTTATGCTGCAGCCTGTCAGGGCAATTGAGGACATGTCAGAACAGTTATGTCACATCACAATTCCCCCCGTTCTTTCCGCCCAGACTGATGTTCTAGACTCTGTCAAACAAATAACAACACAACTCAATTCAAAACACAATTCAGAACACAATTAGTAATGGGAGGGGAGGACTTTAACTACCCAGACACCTGTTAGAAAAGGAATTCAACCAAACACAAAGTGTCCAATAAGTTCTTGGAATGTGTTGAGGACAACTGTTTGCTTCAGAAGATGGTAGTAGTAACCAGGGGGACAGGCATTTTAGGATTGATTCTGACTAACAGGCAGGAGTTAGTTAGGAAACTGAAGGTGGAAAGCAATATGGGTGAAAGTGTTCATGAAATGATGATTTCATGATTCTAAGAGAAGGAAGGTGTTAGAGCAGGAAAATAAGGACAATGGATTAAAATTCAAAAGGAGCTGGACAAACTGGAGAAATGGTCTAAAGTAAACAGGATGAAATTTAATAAGGAAAAATTGTAACTATATGGCTTTTCTGTAGCCATGCTGGAAGGCCTGAACCAAAGCCGCCTTCTGCAGCCAGACTGAAGCAGCAGCCATTAGCTCTAGGCCTGGAGTCACATACATTCCATGTAAAATGTATTTAAAAGATTCACACCAGGCTGTGAGGAGGGGACTCGCTGTAATAGTTCCCACTGTCACCAATTGTTTCTGTCTGCTGTATAATTAATTTTGCTAGGAGTAAATCAGTTAAGGTGGTGGGGTATGATTGCTTAGTAAAATTATACTAAGATAATTGGTTAAGGTAAGCAAGACTCAAATTTCATTATAAAAACTGAGGTCCAAAAAGGAGATCAGGAGAGAAAAAAGATCAGAAGTAACAGAAGCAGAGGGAAGGAGGAAAAAGGCTGAAGAAGACCAAAGGAGACAAGAAACCCAGAGGAAAGGAATTCACCTCCAAGACCCAGCGTAAGATAAGAGCTGCTAGGACTTTTCTGCATGACCTTGATGTACAGCAGCTAAGATCCAGAGACTGACCTTGCCTGTCATATACAGGAGAAGCCTGCCTGCCTGTCCCAGGATTGGTGAGCATGACACTGTGTGCTTAGCATGTGTATTCTGCTTGTTTGGAAATTGTCAATAAATAGAGGATAAAAATATTACTGTGTGAGGCTCTTTCAGTGGCTGAAGATCCTGCCAACCCACAGGAAGATGTGCCCTGAGCCCTAGGAATTGGGTTAGGGTGGCTATATAAATTAACAGCGTTGCACCTTGAGCCTTAGGAACTGGGTAAAGGTGTGTGTCCCCTATAGTGTGGAAGGGATAGAGAAATTTGTGTGGGTAACAAAATGTAAAGTACTCCACTTAGGAAGGCATAATCTGTTGCACACATACGCAATGGGAAATGACTCCCTAGGATGGTGTACTGTGGAAAAGGATCTGGGAATCAGAGGGTTGAGTATTTATTTTGTTCCAGCAGATTTTTCTTAAACAAATAGGTCCACTATAGCTTCTTAAACCTGCAATTAACAAAGATCCATTATTTCTTTTCTATGATTTTCCAAGTCTTCTCCACAACTCAGCTGCAATTATTTGAAAATCATCCTGCAATTCAGGTAGGGTCTTAATTAATATTAACCAAGTGGACGAAGAAACAGGAACCACAATAGGGAATGAACTGATTTAAGTAATATTTAGATAAATTAGATGTATTAAAGTCAGCGAGACCTGATGAAATTCGTCTTAGGGTACTCGAGGTTTTAGCTGAAGCAATCTTGGAACCATTCACAATTATCTTTGAGAACTCCTGAAAGACAGTGAGGTCCCAGGAGACCGGAGAAGGGCAAACAGAGTACCTATGTGTAAAAAGGGAAATAAAGAAGACTAGGGAATAAAGACCAGTCAAGCCTCACACAGGTATCTGGAATGAACAAATTATTAAACAATTAATTTCTAAGCACCGAGACTCAGAGGATAGTGAGATGATAATTTATAGCCAGCATGGATTTTCAAAAACAAATCATGCCAAGTCAATCTAATTTCCTGCTTTCACAGGGGTACTGGTCTTATGGATCCCGGGGACACTGTAGACAGGACATATCTTGATTTAGTCAGGCTTTTGACACAGGCCTCCATGATATTGTCATAGCAAACTAGGGAAATGTGATGTACCTGAAGGACTCTAAAATGGGTGATGTTGAAAAGCTGTACTCAGACAGTAATCATTAGTGATTCACTGTCCAACTGGAAGGATGTATATGAGGAGGTCTATAGAGGCCAGTCCTGGATCTGATCCTGTTCAATATTTTCAGTTATTATTTGAATAACAGACAGGAGCTAATGCTTTCTAAATATGCAGACAACATAAGCATGTTGGAGGACAGGATTAGAATTCAGTATAACATTTACAAACTGGAAAAGTGGGCTGAACGAAAAGATGAAATTCAAGTACAAAGTACTAGACTTAAAGAAGGAAAACCAAAAGCACAACTACAAAGTGGGAAATAACTGGGTGGGGGTGGGGGGTAATAGTGAAAATGATATGGGGTTAGAGTCACAAACTGAAGCTGAGACAACTATGTGATTCAATTGTGAAAAAAACTAATTGAGCACTTGAACAGATTAGCAAGAGAGATGGTGGAATCCCCATCTTTGGTGGTTTTTAAGAACAGGTTGGCCAAATAGCTCAGTGCTGGGGGCTGGAAAGATGACCTCTCAAGGTCCATTCCAGCCCTACATTTCTATGATTCTGTGCTGGGGAAATGTTTGGTCACTTTATTAAGCACTGACCCAGCCCCTCCCACCAGGACTAAACCACTGAGTCATTTTGAAACGCTCCCAGTAATGAAGTCTGGAATCCACATGGGGGAGAAGAGCGGATCAAAAGGAATGACTTTGTGGGATTTCCCTGACATTGTCCCCAAGGCAGCACATCTCACTGAAGGGGGAACAGGGAGAGTTAAGAACTGGCTTTCCCTCTTCCTGCACCTCATCTTGCTCACAAGAAAGTGAATCTGCCCAGGAATGTTGCAATAAGAGTGTTTGGGCAAGCTAGAGATCTGGGAATCTCCCTCCCCAATTATTTCTCCCACTGCCCCCTTAGGTCTCACACTCCTTTTTTTCCTTGTGTCTCCTGTCCTTCCCATCTCACAGTCAGATATTCCTGGGTGTTCGGTCTCCTATGACTGGATCGGTTCTTTGAGTTACTAAGGGGAGGAGAGATGTGGGGTGGGGAGGGGCTGTTTGTGCAGACCAGTGTTTCTCAAATTGGGGGTTCTGCCTGAAAAGGGAGTTGAAATGGAGGTTTCAAGGTTATTTTCGAGGGGTTGTGGTATTGCCACTCTTACTTCTGGCTAGACAGTAACAGATGTTAGCCAGGCACACGGCTCTGAAGGCAGTGCCCCACCAGCAGCAGCGCAGAAGTATAGGTGGCAATACAATACCATGCCATGCTTACTTCTGCGCTGCTGCTAGCAATGACTCTGCCTACATACATGGAGCCCATCACAGAGTGAGTGAACTCCTCATCCTGGGCCCTATGTGGAAAAGAAATGGGTACAGCCAACTGTCCTGTGAGCAGCTGGGAGACACCATTCTTCCAAACAGAGGAAGGCCTCTGGCTTTGATGTGTATTAAATATGGGACAAGTCACTTCAATCAGCCAACATTTTAATGGAGATAAAGGGGGAAAGAAATGAGTCTCAAATGAAGGGGGAAAGTTGATTATTACTAGCCCCATGCAACTGCCAGGATAGAGAACAACTCAAGGCAACACATTCCCTCTAGCAATGGAGAAGTTGCCATAACTCAGCATGGGAATACAACAACATTTTGTTAACAGACATTTGATAATTACACAGGGAAAGGGGGAAAACCTGACACAGTTGCAATTGCCATTCAGTCATTACAGAGAGAAGGGTGGAAATGCGGAGAATTTCGGATGAGTTTTCACAAGCAAAAGAGAGGGACTTGGGACAATCTGGGCATTGGGGGATTTTCTATTAGTAGGGTCCCTAACCGGTAAAAAGAGGTGAAACCTGAGTGACTGTCACAGCATTATTAGATGGAGAGAAAAGGGACAAAACGCCCGTCAGGATTCTCCCTCCCTTGTACAGGACGTGAGCCCAGGCGGAACTGGCGGGGATTGTCGGTTATTGAGGGATCACAAGCGGGACAGAGGGATTAGCCTTGGGGAACATTTCACATCAGGGGCCGCTCACTATGGAGGAGGCAGAGGCTGTGGGCAACATGTTAGGCCCTTGTAGCCTCATTGCCTAGACTAGAGGCAAGCTCAGGATCCCCACACCTCAGGCATATACCGCCTCCCTCAACGGAGGCGAGCGGCCGCCAATCAGGGAGCAACCCCGGTGCATTGATGCGCATGCTACGCCCCTCCCCCACCTTTATCCCCGCCCCCGCCCCCGCCCGCCAATAGAAGGCCGAGCGCGACCCCGAGAGAGACAGAGAACTACTTTTTCCAGCATGCCCTGGAAGAGAGGACAGGGCAGATAGATTGGCTACTTCCGCTTCCTGCGCTTGGACCAACGTCACACGAGCGTTAGGGACTACACCTCCCAGCTTGCCTCGGGGTCGCTTCCGTCCTCTCAGTGCCAGACTTGGGGTCAACCTGACCCGCCCCCCCCGACGCATCACGTCATCCCCTTCCCAGCACGCACCCGCCTCCTAGAAACCCTCCTCCCATGCGTCGCTGTACCTGGGTCCGCCTGTGACCGGTGATGGGCCGCGGCCGCGGCAACGACCCGCTGCTCCCAACCTGGGGGCAGGTTCGGCTTCGCTGACTCAGCCTGCACCGTGTCTTGCGTCAGCAGCTTGGCTGGGACTGAGCATGGGCGTACCGACGGCGCATGCTCAGTAGCATCTGCTGAAGCGGCTGCCGTTACTTGGCATTAAACGCTGCTGTTCCGGAGTGGGGTGGGCAGAGTCTGCGCAGGGGTGCATCTCCCATGATGCCGTGCGGCGCACAGTGGCTGACGGGCGATGCAGGCAGCGGACACTACATCTCCCATCATGCACTGCTTCACTCTCCCTTCCACTCCCCTCCTGCTTTTCCTTGCTGCGGCAGCCGCAGCCCGGGTACTGCGGGAATTCACACGCCCGCAAGCATCGCTCGTAGAGGTTGCAGGCGTGGTGCCCCCGGGTGCTAGGTTCGGGGTAGAAGGGAGGATTGGAGGGCAGGGTACCCCGGGCGGGCTCCCTGGGGACTTGGGGAGCTACAAAGAAGGAGAAAGTGGCTACGCTCGTGTTCCCAGACTACCAGAGAGAAGGAGGATGGGTGAGGTGATATCTGCTATTGGACCCGCGTCTGCTGGTGGGAGAGACAAGCTTTCCAGCGTACACAGAGCTCCTCTTGTGGCCTGGGAAAGGTACTCAGCGCATCACAGCTAAATACAGGGCGGAATCCCCTGCCCAGAAGACCAGACATTCCAGTACTGATGGGAATTGCATGGGCCCATTCCCAGTGCCTAACCCAGCGGTGTCTGTATCTTAGAACCAGGCCACAAGGAGTCACTGCCCCAAAAGGAGTACACATAGGCCACTACCCAGCCAAACCACAAGGGGTCACTGCAGTAATAGGGGGATACATGCATGGCATCCCCCTCACCGGGCCACCACTCCAGTAGGGAGATACAAAAAAGGCATTGCCGCACATAGTCACCAAAAGAACCTGCTCCTGTTTGTAAGATACGTTAATGGTACTGCCCTGCCTGGCCACCAGGGGGCACTGCCACAGTGGTGATGATGGGTTGGGGGGGGGGTTCACACAGGCCACTGTCCTAACTGGTCACCAGAAGTCACCCAGCCTGCTCCAGGGATCACTGCCGCAATGGTGGTGGGGATGTAAATAAGGCAATCACACCTGGCCACTGAGGGGGCAGGAGGGAGATGGGTCACTGCTCTAATTTGCGGTGCTAGACATAGGGCAGTGCCCCAACTGGCCAGCAGGGGTCACTGCCTCAGTGTATGTGGGTGGGAATAACCAGAGGGCACTGCCTCATTTAGCCACCAGGGGTCATTGCACAAATAGAGAGACACACACAGACACAGGGCCCACCTGGCCAGCAGGGCTCACAATTGGAGGAGAAACACAGGCTACTACCTTGTGTGGATGACAGGGATCACTGCCCTTCTCTCCCCTCGTGTGTGGGAGGGGCGGCTTGGGGATACACAAAGGCCATTGTCCCACCTGGCCACCAGGGGTCACTACATCATTGAGGAGGGCACTGTACACATAGGGTATTGGGTTATGGTCCGATCCCAGCCAGACTGGTGTCTGTGGCCAGACCAGGGTCAGAGGAAGGGGTAGGTAGGAGGGAGCACAGCACCTGCCCCGCTAACAGGAGAGCTGGGACTCCCATTCTCTGCCTGCCTTGTGGGGAAGGTCTGCCATGGCCTTGCCCTGCAGCCCCCACCCCCTCAACTGCCCAGCTGCCCCAAGTCTCCCCTCCTATGACCAGCTTCGTTGGCCCTGGACCGGTACAGCACCAGAGAGGGCACTGGCCTTTTCCGTTCCTGCTGTGCAGGTATTTCCCAATCTGAGGACTCTGGGTCATGATCTAGTGCTCTCATCTCCACCCTCAGCTGCTCCCCGGTGCAGGCTCTCTCCACTGCATTTACTCTCTAGGTACTTTAATGGGACCCATCACCCTGATACCTGGCAGTAGCCATCTCCTCCCTCAGCGTTTCAGGCCTAAAACTCTCTAGGCCCCGCTCACAATGTACAATCCTTCTGCACATTCATCCCACTAACTCACTGGGCCAGCACCCAGCGCACATCTGGGGAAAGATGGAGATGTCACCCATTCAGCTTCAGCCATGCAGTCCAGTTGGGATAGAGGGGATCCAGCCACACCTTTCCTAGCCCACCTGTACACTGCGAGTAGGAGGAGGAGCCCCTCTGCATATCGCTGACCCCGAACTCCCCTGGCCATTCAGATTCTGGCCTTCGTTCACCAGCTGAAGGGCTGTTAGCGAGCGAGAGGTGGTGCAGAGCGAGAATTGCCTCTGCCAGAAGCAGACACAAGAAACCCAGGGGCCTGAGCTCCCACTGAAGTACAGGCGAGGAAGCAAAGAGCCTGGATCGGGGGACAGGGATGTTGTGCAGTGAACAGGGCTCATTTGTCTGTACAGCACCAGAGCAGGGTGGGGTTGGCTGTACAGTACCAGGGTGAGTTTGAGGTATGTGGCACCTGTTGTGAGTCCATCCCTTCTGGAGCTTCTGTTGGTTCCTTGACAGTGGATGGGTGCTCTAGCTAAAATTAGCATGCTACCCTTTTTATAGTCAAGTACAATAGCACTCCCTAATTAATTACCATTGCCTGGCTTTTACCATATGTATATTCTGATACCTTAATTGCTACGCCTTCTACATCCCCATTGGCTATTTAATAGTAAACATCTGTGTAAGTGCCATTCCAGTAATTATCATCATAGACAGCCTCCTTTCCAACCAGTCATATTTCATCTAAAACATTAATTAAAACCAGTTAGACCCAAACCTGTTTACAACATGGCCTGGGGTCCTGTCCTACCTTATCGCTAACTTACCTCTAAGCTGTCTCAGTACACTTCACTCACTATTTACCAGGCCTCACTAGCAAGTTTAAATTCAGGCCCAAAAGCCTGTTCCCCACCTACTCTTCAGCAAATTTCTGTTTAACACAAACATCATTTTAGAGGCTATAAACATTGAGAAACTGATTGGGAGTTGAAATACCAGAAATCTTATTTTTAGCCATAGATTGGAAGAGGAAAACAAGACTGCCATCTACCAGGTCCAAAATCATGACAGCCATAGTGACCAGAAACACTCAGTCCAATTCACTAATTACAGATCATACCTTGCTTTTAAGAAATCAGTTAGTTTGCAAGACAAATATGTCTTGTTAAAAATTTATGTGTTAAGCACATTTAAGGCAATTTGACTTAACTAATTTAAAAACCAACAACTTTCAAATGCTCGTGTTATTGATTTAATATCTGAATTCCAACCTGCAGCACTGAGAGCTCCTTGTGCAAGGCAAACTGTTAACCTTGAGTAGGTTGCAATTTAACCAGACCAAACCCTGGTGCCCTTCTGACCTCTGAGAAAGGGGATTGTTGCTTTCCATGGGCTGAAGTGGTTCAGATAGTGACAGGACCCCATAACTTCAGCACCAAGTAGCAGCAGGAAGCAGGAGACTACAACTCCTGGCATACTGTGGGATGCTACCAAGGAAGGTGCATATGGGTCTGAGCACAGCTGGTGAGTCGGGGGACAGCCGTGGGGCTGAGGGGGGTGGGCAATGATCCATGCCCTGACAGGATGGGGATACAGTTTGAGCCCTAGTTATGCCTGCAGGAGGGTGAGGGGTATCCCTTCTGCCAGAGCCCCAGGATGTAGCTGGGGGGCAGCCTCCACCTGGGGCAAAGGGAACGAGATCCCCACCACCACCATCATACTGTTGTGCTGGTAGGGCTTCCCTAGTGACCTGGCCCCAAGGTGGGAATATCCCCTGCAGTGTCATCTGGAAACAGGATTATCTTTCACTGCCTGTCGGAAACGCTTGTGTGGTGCTGCTGTTTGGCTGTTAAACAGCCTGCATACTCCACCCCTGAGGTGGCTGCATCTTAGGCCTGGGCGAGGGGTCCCTGTATAAACATCCCCCAGCCATACCTCACCCCAGAGGTGGCTTTATCTCAGAACCAGGCAAGGGGGCCTTGTAGAAATAGCCCCCTGCACCCCACCCCACCCCAGAGTCAGCTGCGTCTCAGGGTACAGTGCAGGATCCTTGTATAAACAGCCCCTCATGCCCCTCCCCAGAGGTGGCTGCATCTCAGCATCAGGCAAACGATACCTGTATAAAGAGTCCCCACCCCAAAGTGGCTGCATTTCAGGGCTGGGGGAGAGGTCCCTGTATAAACAGCCTCCCTTCATCCCACCCCAGAGGTGACTTCATCTCAAAAGGTCGCGAAGGATCCTTATACAAATAGCCCCCTGCACCTCATCCCACCCCAGAGTCAGCAGCATCTCAGGACCAGGTGAAGAGTCTCTGTATAATCAGCCCCCAGAGGCGGCCACATCTCAGCACTGACTGTGGGGTTCCCGTATAAACATCTAGGGTGTAAAATAGCTGGAAATTTTGAAAGTTTGGGGAAAATTAAAATATCTGCAATAGTTACTTGCTTATCAGAATTAAACTTTATTTTTTTAAGAATCAGACAGGTATGTATACTTTAGTTAGCACATAACAAAATCCTGTTTAGTATATTTCTGAAATAAGTATACATTATTTAGTTTTGATTCAAATAATGACAAATATACCTAGCATTGGGGCTGAATCTGTTGCACACTAACACACTTACATGTACAGTGGAGCCCTGGTATAACGCGCCCTGGTAGATCGCAAATCCGGATATAGCGCGATTATACCATAGGTCCCAAGTCCTTGTTCTCTGTCCCCGGCAGGCGCGGGGGCCACGGCTTCTCTCCCTTGCTGGGCAGCATGAAGTGAAGCTGCAGCCTCCCCTGCCAGGGACAGAGAACGCCGGACTGCAGGGGCGGGGCCACAGCTTCTCTCCCCGCTGTCCAGCATGGGAAGCAAGCTGTGGCCCCACGCCTGCCGGGACAGGGGACTCTGGGGCTGCAGGCGCCAGTGTCCCCTGTCCCTGACAGGCAAGGAGGCAGCGGCTTCCCCAGAAAATTCTGGGGCTGCAGTCTCCAGTCCCGGAGTTCTCTGGCCCTGGCAGACGCGGGGCCACAGCTTCTCTCCCCTGTTGGGCAGCAGGGACAGAAGCCCCAGCCCTTGCCTGCCAGGGACTGAGACCCCACTATAACACAACCCCGCATTTAGCGCCATGGGATTTCTTGGATCGCATTCATCGTGTTATAGCGAGGCTCCGCTGTATTTTTTTTGCCTGTTGGAAAACAAGAACAAAAATATATAATGTTAACAATAGCACACATCACTATTGTTGTAACCAAAGAGGAAGGTTGCATCCTGTGGTCTCAGAAATGACCTGACAGTATCATGCAGAAACAGAAGAAACTTGTGTTTCTAGAGAAGCATTTGACTCATTGTAAAAACATTCTAGTTATTAGTAGAAACCATTTTTGAAGGACCGAAGGGCAGCACTAAAATATTATTTTAAATATAACTCTCAAAATGCTTTCACTGTTCTTTCTGTATAAACAGCGCCTGTGCCCACCCCAGAGGTGGCTGCACCTCAGCACTCACCAAAGGGTCCCCGTTTGTGTAATTAGTTTTTTTCAGATCACTGATAGGAGAGTGCTGGGAAAATGTGTGCCAGAGTCTTTATAAACATTTTCCCCAGTGACTGAGGCCTGGGCTACACTACGACTTTAGGTCGACTGTAGCAGTGTTAAGTCAGCTTAACCCTGTACCCGTCCTCACCTGGACGCCTTTTCCATTGCCTTAAAGGGCCCTCAAATTTGATTCCTGTACTCCTCCCCGATGAGGGGAGTAGCGCTGAAATCGACGTCTCCGGGTCGACGGGGTTAGTGAGGACGCATGTCGACACTATTGGCCTCTGAGAGCTGTCCCACAGTTCTCCATTGTGACCACTCTGGGCAACACTCTCAACTCGCATGCACTGGCCAGGTAGACAGGAAAAGCCCTGGGAACGTTTGAATTTCATTTCCTGTTTGGCCAGTGTGGTGAGCTCACCTGCACAGGTCACTCACCGTGTAGAGCTCATCAGGACAAGCCACCATGCAGAGCTCACCAGCACAGACCATGCAGTCCAACAATCACAAAAGACGTCCAGCATGGTCCACATAGGTGGGGTTGGATCTGATCGCTATCTGAGGAGAGGAATCCATGATGGCAGAACTCCGTTCCAACAAATGGTATGCCAACACATTTGGCAGTCTCTCCAAGGCCATGCTGGATAGGGGCCACAACAGGGACGAAGAACAGGCCTCATGAAAATTAAGGACCTGAGGCAAGCGTTCCAGAAAACCAAAGAGGCAAATGGACGCTCCGGGGCACCATCGTGGACATGCCGATTCTACAACGAACTGAATCAAATACTGGGGGGGGGGGCACCACCGCCCCACCGTTGTCCATAGACTCCTCTGATGGGGTGGTCATGAGCAGGCATGAGGCTTCGCCTGATGAGGAAGCTGATACCACACAGCAGCAGGCAAGTGGAGAGACCCTGTTCCCAGACAGCCAGGAACTGTTTAATCACCCTGGCGCCAATTCCCTCCCAACTCTCCCAAGGCGGTACCCCAGAAGGAGAAGTCGGCGAAGGCACCTCTGGTGAGTGTCCCTTTAGGAATAAGATAATAAATTCTTCCTTTTAAGTCATGCCTTATGTGACGGTGCTGTACCTGGTGTGACCCACTGAGAGTGTCAGATCAGGACAAATTGCTTCCAAAAGGGGCAATTATAGCCCAAAGCTGGGGTTTCTCTGCCCTAAAGGCAAACCAAACCAGCTGAACAGAAAAGACTTTGGTTTCGCCCCACTGGCTAGCCACAAGTCACACAAGCAATTCCCTTAGACGCTCCAGCTTCCCAGAATCACCACCAGCAGCCACCTGTCCTGGGGACAAATGGTTATGAAAACCAATACCCCAAATAAAGAAAACAGTTCTCCCCAATTCCAAAGAATCAGGCCTCAGACCCAAGTCAATATACAAATCAGATCTTACCCACAAATCACGCTGTAGCCAATCCTTTAGAATCTAAAATCTAAAGGTTTATTATACAAGGAAAAAGATATAGGTGAGGGTTGGGAATGGTTAAAGGAAATCAAATACATGCAGTAATGGCTTGCATCAGTTGTAGAATAACTGCAGGTTCAAATCAGAGTCTCTGGAATACATTCCCAGGAGGAATGGGTCATCAATCCTTTGGCCAGACCACCCCTTTGTAGCAAAGTCCCATCCAGAAGTAGGAGCCAGGCTGGAGGCTGTAGACTGGAGATTAAAGACAAATCGGGATGGGTACCACCCTTTTATATCCTTCCCAGATGCAGGAATGTTCTTTGTCCTTCGCTGTGGAAAATGGAGTTTGAGTCAGTTGAGCAATTCCTGCCCCCCTTGCTAAGACACAGGATGTGTCTGCCTTTCCTTAATGGGTCCATTGGGTAGCTAATAATCCTTAATGGGCCATCAAGCATGGCGAGCAACACTTAACACCAAGGGCTCTGAAATGTCCCCAACAGCATAGCACAATATTTGAAAAGACAGACAGTACAGAGTCAATATTCATAACTTCAACTACAAAAATGATACACACGTACAGATAGCATACTCATAATCAGCAGACCATAACCTGATCGTAGACACCTTATATGACCCCCTTTACCTAAGATTTGGTACCCCTACAGGACCTTAGTTGCACCAATGATCTATATGATCCCAGATAATTTTAGTAACGTGACATCTTAACAATTTACTTGCCCTGAGAGTTCTTGAATAGAGCGTCATGAACCCTTCCCAGCCATCCCACGTAGATGTCGGTGAAATGTCCCTTGTGGTCAACCAGTGCTTGCAAGACCATTGAAAAGTACCCCTCGCAGTTTAGGTACTGTCCACCATTGATGTCTGGTGCCAAGATAGGGATATGAGTCCCATCTATAGCCCCACCACAGTTAGGGAATCCCATCGCAGCAAAACTCTCTACTTTAGTCTGCACGTTTCCCAGGGGGACAACCCTGGATAGCAGTAGATCAGTGATTGCCCTGGATACTTGCATCACAACAGCCCTCACTGTAGATTTACCCACTCCAAATTGGTTCTCAGCTGACCAGTAGCTGTCTGGCGTTGCAAGCTTCCAGAGGGCTATCGCCACTCACTTCTGAACTGTGAGGGCTGCTCTCATTTTGGCATTCTTGTGCTGGAGGGCAGGGGAAAGCAAGTCACAAAGTTCAATGAATGTGCCCTTACACATGCGAAAGTTTCTGAGCCACTGTGAGTCATCCCAGACCTGCAGCACTATGCAATCCCACCAGTCAGTGCTTCTTTCCTGGGCCCAGAATTGGCGGTCCATAGCATGAGCCTGCCCCATTGCCACCAAAATGTCCAGATTGTTGGACCTCTGTACTTTCAAAAAAGTCAGTGTCCATGTTCTCATCACTGTCGTCACTCTTCTGATAGCGCAGTTATCTCCTGATCGCCTTCTTGTGCATATGATGCAGCATAAACTCCACAACAACGTGCGAGGTGTTCACAATGGCCATTACTGCAGCGGTGACCTGAGCAGGCTCCATGCTTGCACTGCTATGGCGTCAGCGTGGAAAAAGGGCGTGAAATAATTGTATGCAGTTGCTTTCACGATGGGAGGGACACTGCGGGGTGGGGTTGGGAACTGTGAGATAGCTACCCACAGTGCACCACTCGAAATGACGTCTGGCGGGGACTCCGGGAACTGTGGGATAGCTACTCACAGTGCACCGCTCAGTATGTTGATGCTTGCCACGGTAGTGTGGACGAATGCTGCCGACTTGCTGTGTTTTGTGGGGACTCACAAAATCGACTTTATACAATCTGCTTTCAAAAATCGACTGCAAGGTACTCGACCTAATTTCGTAGTGAAGACATATCCTAAGCCAGGACAATGGTTGGTGGGAATCTGCTGAGTGTCTGGGAGGAGGAGGAGGAGGTGGTGGCGGCAGTGGAGGAGGATGCGATAAATCGATCTCCGATAGATCGATTGCTACCCATGGATCCAGCGAATACTCTAAGTAAGACTCAAAACCATTCCAATAACCCTCATCCCAAATCTCCTGTAAAAGTAGAAGAGTCCAAAAGGTGCTATCAGTGTAATTCCACTGATCAGCTGAGGAATAAATGCCCTGTGCTAGCAGGAAGCAGGCAAACAATAGGTCATATTTTGCTGTCCTCAACATGAAAACCCCCTAAGCAATTGAAACCTATCGTACTGGTTCTGTGAGATTAACCTTTGCCAAACCAGATAAGGAGCATGTTAAGGCTGACCAAACTGATGGCAGGGAATACTTGGGACAGAGGGATACAGGGGCCCAGATCTCTCTGGTTAAGCAGAGTGTGGTGCTACCTGGCCAAATGGCAGAGATTGTGGGAGTGGGCAAAAGCAGATTCCTCATTCCACTAACTAAAATCCATGTGGCTTGGGAAGATTTGAAAAGTGTTTTGACTGTGGGGGTAATGGAACATCTCCTAGTCGACCTGCGCCTTAGTAATGATTTTTTCCGTGTAGCTCAGTTTAAAGTATTTGCCTCCAGCAGGAGGGAGTGTTATGCTAGGACCCCCGCCAGGGAAAGGGTAAGGTCTCAGAAACTGCTGCGAGAATGGGAGAGAGGGAGAGAGTCTCCTTGATTCTTCTGCAGCAGGGAGAAACCACATGTTTCCAGGTGGGAGGGTGGTGGAGACCAACTCCTGCACTGCTGTTGAAGGCAACACCGCAACAGGAAGGAATGGTGGCATAATACCTGCCAGGGAGAGAATTGTCCAGTTTATTATTATGCATAATCATAACTGTGCTGGAAGCATAGAATTCTTTGCCTTAGCATTAATGGAATCAAGGACAAATGTATCCTATATAGACTTGATATGGGACACTACATCCCTCAGCATAGGCTAGGAGGTCCTAAGTTTCCACACAGGACAATAGGTTACATCAGTTAACAGACTAAAAGGTCTGCCAAAGCTGTTGTAGAAGCAGGTGGAAAGGAGGAGCCAGGAGCACAAGAAATACACCAGAGAAAGTCAAGTATTACATCACCTACACCCCACAGCACAAACTTGTATGGGTGCATTTACCCACCTTGCTTCTCTATGCAGAATGATATGATGGAAAAGAAATGTAATCATCGGACTAGTCTAGTCACACAGCTACTGTTGAAGGCTTCATCTCTCGTTAGCTATTATTCCTCCACTACAGAATTTTGCAAATTCCGTCAGCTGTTCAGTGTTGACAATTGATTTGTCTTTTTTAAAAAAAAAAAAAAAAAAAAAAGTAGTATCAGGAATTTCTGGCTATTCAAACTCTTCTGACAAATTCCAGTATATGTGAAGTGAGGGCACAGGATACTGTTTATAACTCCCATTTAGTTTAATAAGTAAACAAGTTCAGTTAAGTCTAAACCCAACCCCCTATCCTCACCCTAACCCCGGATTCCCCCTCCCACACTTCAACACAACATCCAGAAAAACCCCAGGACTCCTGATTCTTACAGGCTTCTAGGTTAAAGTGACTTCAGTAACACACACAGAAACTCCCCCTCTTCCCATAAAAGCATCATATGCATTTGCTTGCATCTCTGCTCTTCTGATGCAAATTGGTGATTCCAGCTCACAACTGCTGCTGTGCAGCAATCTCTGCCCACACCACATAGTGACAGCTCTATTATCAGCACTTTTAGAAAGTGTCAGCCCCGCACACAGGGGTCACGCCCTATAAATAACTAGCGAGGATGGCAGCGCTCCTCCCCCGCTTTCTTCTTTCCTCTGCTCAGGCAGAAGGGATCACTGTTGCTTGATCCAACCTTCTCCTTAGCTGCTGCATGCCAAGCATGTGCACTAACTGGACACGGCCTTTACGGCTCCACCCGTCAGCTCTTTTAAAAAATGCCCCCTCATAGCAGTTCAGTTTGGGCAGAGGTAGAGGCTATTACCAGCCCACACCAGTGGGCCACTTCCCTTAAACCCATACAGCAGCTGCACTTTTTTCTGTCAACCCCACAGCACTCCTAGCCTATGATCTTCTCCAGCCACCTAACCAAGACTTCTTCTATTATTACAGCCAATTCATTTCTTTTGCATCATGCTCTAATATGAATCATAAGCCACTATCAGACCAACATCTCATCCATCCACAAAACCCCCTCCAGGAACAATCACTTTTCCCTTGTTCTTTTACCCAGGGCTCCTTACCCCACCTCAGGCATCATCTTTTCTCCTCAGGTTGACCACACCCTCAGTCAGTACCAGGCTCTGTCCAGGCAGGCTCCTAACAGGATCCACTAAAAAATGGCAGCCCCAAACTCAAACCTTACTCAAATTTTACCCCCATGTTCCTACACTGCCAGCTTTTAATATGCAAAAGTACGGCTACTGCTCAGTCAAGTCCCCTTGCTCCCCAGCAGGTGGCAGACAGCTTGTGCACATACCTCCTTTCGTGCACCAACTTCAGGCCACAGGGCTTGTAAACCCATCAACCATGTTGGATTCTGGCAGACAAATACCAGTTATTCATTTGGATTAGGAATCGAGGAATGTGGTGCTGCCCTGGGGGTACATACTTGGAATATTACTGCAAAGATCAAATTAGAATTTCTGTTAGACAATTCTAAGGGTAAAAACATCTTGGTAAAATGTTATTTATTGAAAGAAATGCTGTTCTGACAGCATAGTTATTGTGGCTACAAAACACTTTCCCTAGTGGGTGAAACGAGAAGTTAGAATTAGAAAATTGTTTTGTTTGGATGTTGGTACAAATTTAATTTAGCTTATGTATAGGTTGTTTAAGGCTGACTATTTGGGGTACTATATAAAAGAGTATTAAATTAGAAAACTCATTTCATGAGTGTCCCAATGAAAAATAGAGATTTCACAGAAGTAGCAAACTATGACAAGGCATACATATGTTGTCACAAAGCAGATGTCCCCTAGGGGGTAACAGTCCCCTACCACTACAGAGGACATGCTGGGATGTTCCCGCATCAGACATGAGGTTCTCCACATTAGGGAGATTGGTTGCCAAACAAGCTGGGCCCTGGGCTGGGGCTCCAGCTGGGCAGGGGCTACTCCGGGAGCAGGGGGTGTGGATTTCCCTGACTACGGTTTTGGTGCCCGAGGAGGATGAGATCTGGGACAGGCTTTGGAGCAAGTTGTTCAGCAGCTAGGAGCCCAGGTTCCTGTCTGTCCCTGAGAGACTGAGGAGCATGGTGTGCAGCTGGTCCATGCACTAGAGGTAACCACTGCTGTAGTGCTGCTCTGCTGGTGCTGACTGCAAGAGATGTGGCAATATCAGAAACAGCATAGCAGACAGAGCCCAGGAGCTACTGGGGGAGCCTGCCACCAGCTGAGCCCAGGAACCTGACAGCCTGCAACATCCCCATAAGTAAGGTTACATTTTAGTCATGAGTATTTTTAGTAAAAGTCTCAGACTGGCTGGGCACGCATGGGGAAGCTCAGAAAATGGCTAGGCAGAGTTGCTGGAGCGTAGCCTTCTGAAGGGTGGGCGCAGAGTCCTTCCAGGATTTCAGGTGCCCAAGTGGCACTCCAGGCCACTGTGGCAGCACTACACCCTTGTCAGATTTCAGTGGGCCTGGATGCTAAGTGGGTGGGCCGGGGCCCACGCAGGCCCACTCATGACTACGCCTCTGCTCCACTGGAAGCTGTTTCAGGCCCTGTAATCTTTTTTGTTGCCCTTCTCTGTACTTTTTTCAATTCTAATGCATCGTTTTTTAAGACAGGACAACCAGAACTGCATGCAGTTTTTAAGGCATACATCAATTTAGAGGCATTATGATATTTTCTGTCTTATCTGCCCCTTTCCTAATGGTTCCTAATATGTCGTTAGTTGTTTTGTTTTGTTTTTAGACTGCTGCTGCATATTGAGTGGATGTTTTCAGAGACCTATCCACAAAGGCTCCAAGATCTCTTTCTCACATGGTTAAAACTAATTTAGATCCCTTCATTTTGTACCTATAGCTGGGATTTTGTTTTCCAATGTGCATTCCCTTTGCACTTATCAACACTGACTTTCATCTACTGTTTTGTTGCCTAGTCATCCAGTTTTGTGAGATCCCTTTGTAACTCATCGCAGTCAGCACTGGACTTAACTGTACTGAGTTATGTTTCTTCCCAGAAGGTAGCATCGGTGCAGCTGCACCATTGTAACAGTTCTAGTGTAGACTAGACCTAAGTTATCTCCAGCAGCTGTAATTTATCCAATGCATGCACCAACCAGTTTTGCCAGCTCCACAGAGCAGGAAGTATCCAGACAAACCCTGAAAAGTTGTGAGATGTTTAAGCACTCAAAAGGAGTAAAAAATGTCACTAACCAAAATTTCCAGGAACTTAAACAGAGAATTATATATAGATGCATGCCAAGTATAAATCACAAAATAATTCACAAGCAGCTCAGTAGTGAATTAATATACAGACTAATGGGTCCAGCTGGTGGATGTTTGTTTTGAAATCTACTTTCTTGGCTCTCTGCGGCGCCAGGCTCAGGTCAGGCAAATGCCCTCTTTCCCTTGCTCGGGGCACTCCCTGTTGGCTTAAATCCAGCCTGGCAAAAAAGGGAGGCTCACCTGACATTAACCTACCACAGCCAACATCTCAATTGCGATGTAATGACATTCACTTGGTGTGCAAAAGAAAGTGGAACGAAGAACATGGAATGGATTTTAACAACACTATTGATCTGCTTGCAAATGATTTTTGTGACTATACATATTGGTGACTTCCCTGGCATTACAGTTGACCGCCACTCTGTCCTGAGACTGGCTGGACTCCAGGGTTAAAAACAGCTCCTGGGTTTCAGGGAGAATGGATCCACTGCTCACTTGTCTCCCATTCTCCCCATCCTGTCTTCCTCATCCACAATGTTTTCCTCCTTGTTGCCTGAGGTGGCTCTGGACGCAAGTGCTTGGGAGGTATCTTTTGGGCTACTGATTGGGTCACCAGCAAGACCTGTATGCCGCTCATTGTAAAAGCGGCATGTCTGTTGGGCACAGCCAGAGAGAGAGAGACTGTTCACCTCCCTTGTCTTCTGGTACACTTGCCTAAGTTCTTTTATTTTCATGTGGCTCTGCTGTAGGTCCCTGCTGTTGCCCTTCTCCTCCATGCCCCAAGTGATCTTTGCATAGATGTCAGCATTTCTTCTCCTGGAGCGGAGCCTTGTCTGCACAGCGTCTTCTCCCCACACAGCAATATCAACCATATCCTGTGTACTCCAGGCTGGAGCATGTTTGGGGCATTGAGTCTCCATGATCAGCTGTGCTGGGGAGCTCTCCATGTTGATCAAACAGGAACTGACCATTTCAGACGTTCCCAGGGCTCTCCTAGGGATGCTTCTTTGTACCAGGCTACCATGCAGTAGAGTTTTAAACACTCTCCAGAGAAGTCACAGCAGAGCATTGTGGAACACTTTTTGGAGGCCAATTACTAATGCAATGTCTACACGACCTCTGTGTTGACCTGTGAATTTCGAATTAAGTGCTATGTCTCTCATGGAAGTGGAGTACAGAAGTAAACATTACAGGTGACTTAGGTCGGAGGAATAATGTACACACATACATTATTAGGTTGTCCAATGGTGGCGTCAATCAACCTAACATTGTAGTGTAGACCAGGCCTTTGTCTCAATATCAGTGGAGCATCTGAGAAGATAATGGTGCAGCCAAGTGCCAAGACATTTGCACCTAGCAATCAATGACCCAAAGGGCTATGAACGTCCCTTCCTCTCCTTAGGGACACTGAACAACCCCCCGCAGGTTGTGATCAAAGGACTGGAAAGGTATAAGGTGGGGAATAAGAGATGGCTGCTGGAACGTGTCAGGGCTCTCACCAGGAGTCTAAAGAAGGCGGTCAGACAAAAATTGCTGGACAGAGCTTGGTTGGGCTCCAGGCTAACCAGAATGGACCATGCTTTAATCTTTATTTCTCTGTGCTGCCCAAAGCACATCCTATGCTGTGTTCCAGATAACTAATAAAGCCAACTATTTTGAGAATGCTGTTTGAGTGTCACTGTAAATGCTGGCTGAGATGAATTAACTCCTGAATAGTGTACAAATCTCCATCAGGAGCCTATCTCAGTTGGACTAGCTGAATGGAGCATACGGTGTGAAGCAGGATTGCTGAAGGCGAAGAGGGCCAGTCTAAGTGGGTGGTGAAGCTGCATGGCTTATCCTGGAGGAAGAGTGAGATGCCTAGGGAGGCTAACACACTGATGGGTTTTCCAAGGTGGGGCCATAATATCCAGTGGATTTGATACCATGTTCTGAGCTTTCACCATTTAGCCCAGCTCTTACTGATTTCATAGGGATCCTCACAGGCAATACAGTCCCCACACCAGGTTTAACACTTGGCTATTTGACTTGTTTATCAGTGATTAATCTCTGGTAACCACAGAACAGAAAAAAGGATGTTTAATAAACTCTGCCATTAAACACCAGAGATAAGAGAAGAAAGTCAAACACTATCTAGAACTCTTCAAGCAGACTCTACACCACCAGACTGCAACACTCCATCCTCTTTGCACTTGGTGTTTGGCATTCCTACCTGTGCTGAGCAAGTGAGTTTCAGTTTAGGGTGACCCCCTCAACCAGGGCATGTTAGTACAGTTCTGCTGCCCTTTACTCATACAATAAGGATAACATTTCATTATCCCTATATTCAATACTACAGTGAATATAACCAAAATCCAGCCAAAATTGATCTCATTAGTAAAGCAGCTCCACCTGCTGACTACCTAGACAGCACAGTTGTGTCTATGCAAATACTGTATGCTCCTGAAGTCTTTTCCCCCTAGTTCATCACTAGATGGAGAGCTCATTCAAACCCTGCTTACACTCACATGCTCAAGGTCTAATGCATAGTCATAACTTTTAAGGCTGAAGGGTCCACTAAATCATTTAGTCCAGTGGTTCTCAAACTTTTGTACTGAAAGCCTCTGAGTGTGACCCCTTCTTATAAATTAAAAACACTTTTTGTATATTTAACACTATTATAAATTCTGGAGGCAAAGCGGGGTTTGGGAGGGGGGCTGACAGCTCATGACCTCCCATGTAAGAACCTTGTGACCCCCTGAGGGTCCCAAGCCCCAGGTTGAGAACCCCTGATCTAGTCTGACCTCTTGGATATCACAGGTTACCAACTCCACTCAGTACCCACATACTAAACCATGTATTGCAGATCCTAGGAGAGTAGAATATTAGTGCCAGAGGGAGACATCAGATTGGCAGTGACATTAGGGTGTTTTTTGGTTTGTTTGTTTTGTGGGGAGGGGGTCTTTTTGCCTTCCTCTGTAGCATGTGGCTGGGGTCATGTGCCAGGATTATCTAGATATATCTTAGTTAATCATTCCCCTGTCACTGCAGGCTCCTCAAGCATGGCACACCTTGGTCTCTCCTAGTCTATGCCTGTGGCACATTAGTCTCCTTTGATCACATTTTGGTTGTTGGGTTTAGTGTCAGGTTGCTGGGTGGCGAGGTCAGATTACATGATCTGGTGGTGCCTTCTGGACTTAGACTCTATGATGCTCTCAACTCTCATGAGTTAGATTGGTTTATGTTTTGGAAGCTGGTGCCAAGGGCTGTTTCTGCTGCTCTCACTGGATATTCTCACTAACTTACACAAAAAGGGGTTGCCTCAGGCAGTTTGTTATTTCAATATCTGATGCGAAAAGACACATGCAACAGGAGCAAGGGATTCTCTTCTAAAATCATCTGTTTATAAGCTTGCACCACACACTCTACACAGTCAGCTTCAGGACTGGCCCTTCTTAATGATTTTCTTTCAATTTATTTAGACTGAAATTTATCTACGCTTTTGAAAATGTTGTTTCAATTTCCTGCAAAGAGACACAATTGTGCCTAGGACCAGAGTGAGGCTCAAATCTCTGGTGGTGGAGCTTCTGGCCCAAGGAATGGTCCCACAGCCTTTGGGGCAGCTTGGAGAGGCTGGGATGAATTTTTCCACTTCCTTGGTCTCTTGGATTCTTCACCTGGCTTCTCACATGTATCCCCATCACACAGAGTCACTTTGTGCAGGAACTGTAGCTCCTTCTGGAGCAGGGCTTTGCCCAACTTTGTCCGAGGAAAACACAGTCGCATGACACTGGAAAGAAAGTATTAATAGAAGAAGTGGGAGGCACATCAGCTCCATTCTGTGTAACACCAGCTATGAGGACAGTGGTTCTATAGCATCTGTTCTCACACACACACACATGAGGTTCAGTTAAGGCCTAGCTTATTATGGTAGCACCAAGTCCCTACTGCAGGAGGGAGCTTCAGAAATACTTTATAGTCTATAAAGGCCCCATTCAGAATTGCAAGGGGCAGGGTGGGGCGGGGTGCAATGCACTGGGCACTACAGACACACTGAGCAACTTTCCTTAGCTCAGTCTCAAATTCTCATTGCCAGCAGCTATGTCCCTTAAGAAGGGTTCATCCATTCCACAGTGCAGGGGGTGCCCCATGCTGCATCTCTGTGTTCCAGATTCAGCTTCACCCAATAGTCAGGACACCCACTAAAGCAGTAATGAGGCCCTGGGCACAACAAGAGAAGGGAACTGGGGCATGTTCTAACTTGCTACCTATTTTTATTCAAATCTAAAAATATACCTACATGTACACTGAAACAAAGAGGAGGAATGGTGTGACTCCAAAGGTGAATACACACAGCAGCAGCACCAGGTGCGAGATGGCAGGGACTGAAATAGATACAGCAGCATTACCAGAAGTGGAGAGCAATGCCTGATGGATTTCTGAGTGGTAGCCATGTTAGTCTGCATCAGCAAAAAGAATGCACAGGATACAGTAGGAAGATATACATTATATACACACATTATATATGAAGTGGGTTTTAGCCCACAAAAGCTTATGCCCAAATAAATTTGTTAGTCTTTAAAGTGCGACAAGTACTCATTCTTTTTGATGGATTTCTGCAACCCTCAATGCATGGAAGGTTAGCTGAGGAGACTTGTAAAAGGTGAGGGTAAACAGACTAAGTGGCTTGGGTTTCTGTAGGCTCTACCTAGCCTAGCTGCTGGGACCAGCATGGAAAGGGTGATCTCACACACAGGAACTTGGAGCTCCCAGCATTGTCTGATGATGTGTGACAACTGGGATCCAGACACCAAACATGAGCAGAGCTCGGAAGCAGCACTCTGTACGTCACCATATCTTGCAACTCATAGGCTGCTGTATCACTCTAACAGGTGAGCCACAGAGACAGCAGAAGTTGTGCTAGAATGCTATCAGCTGGGAATGATTCCTCCTGTCTGAGCTGCACAGACCTACTTTCTGTTGGGAAGCGTGCCTTACTGTCACTACAGAAGCATTACTTGCTGGACTAGGAAAGCCCTCACTACTCACCGCAGTCTTCACTGGACGTAGCCCCTTTGTGATAGGTCACCAAGCTCCTTGTGCAGGTCTCACACTCTGTCTTCCCGTAATGCTCATTGTAAGAACCCAGCGGGCAAGTGGTACATGTGACTGTATTCAGTGAGCTGTACAGCCCTGGGGAACAAGCAACTGTAAAACCATGAAAAGAAGAGCGGCAGTGTCATTTGGGGTCAGGGTCAGAGACGCAGATTGGATTCCTATCAGGGTTAAAGATTAGAGCAATGAAGCCAGTGCAGGAAAGAACATCTTATTAATGGATATCCCATGACTCATTAAGAAATGTTTTGTGTGTATAAGATTTTCCTATAGCCTCTATATACATGAAGTGGGTATTAGCCCACGAAAGCTCATGCTCTGAAAAAATTTCAGTTAGTCTTTAAGGTGCCACAGGACTCTTTGTCACTTCTGCAATTCCAGACTAACACAGCTACCCCTCTGATTCTATTATATACATGTAATGAATTTTTATGTGGTGTGTTTAAGAATAAACTGCATCTTCATCTCCATCTCTAGACATTAACATAGCAAAAGTGGCTCCAGTGTGAAGTCCATGATAGGAACAATCCCCACTGAGGATTGTGCCCCACTGATGGGTTTGGCTGGAAAGATTTTTGACAACTGACTTACTGCAACAGCTGGGACACTCGTCGGTAGTGTTACTTTTACCAAACCCTGGCTTACAATGATCCACCTTGTAGGCCAGAAGTGACCCAACTTTATAGTGCAAAGGAGGCAGATTCCCCTCACGGATCTGAAACTCATTCAGCACCTCAATGGAGCGATGAATTCTCTCATAGGCCTGTGAGGAGTCAAGCAAACAATTAGCAGTATTCACCAGGTCAATAACATCTGTATTTCCCACTTGCCCCCAGCTCCCAGCCCCAGAATGCTGCCCTGGCAATGAGGGATGAAGAATCTCCCACAAAGATGGAGAAGATGCTATGTAGCCTCAAGATTGGGGGGATCATGGACCCTACACCCAAGAGAAAACCAAGGATGGTGGTAGTTGGTGACTCCTTCTCATGGGGAAGGAGGCATCCATCTGCCAGCCAGACAGATGTGCTGGCTGCTCAGGGCCTGTATCGGAGACATTACAGAAGGATTGCTGAGCATCATGCGGCTCACTTGCCACCACCCCATGTTGCTCATCCATGTGGGCACTAATGATACTGTGAGGTATGACCCTGAGCAGATCAGAAGCGACTACAGGGCTCTGGGAGTGATGGTGAAGGAGTTGGAGGCACAGGTGGGTTCTCATCTATCCTTTCTTCAATGGTAGGGGCCCAGGCAATGACAGACACATCCTGGAGGTGACTGCATGGCTGTAGAGATGGTGTCACATGAGAGCTTTGACTTCCTCCACCATGTGATGCTGTTCTGAGAAGGATGCTGAGTAGAGATGGGATTCTCCTATCAAGAAAGGAGAAGAGTATCTTTGGATACAGACTGGCTACTCTGGTGAGGAAGGCTTTAAAGTAGGTTAGAAGCAGGAGACAAAAGCCCACAGACAGGTCCAAAACATAGAGACCTGGGTGAAGGGTCAGAATTTGGGAGGAATATGGGCAATCATAGCTGGGCAAAGGAGACTCGAGGGAATATAGAGGGGAAATTGAACGAACATCTTAGATGGCTGTATACTAATGCAAGAAGTAGAATGAATAAACAGGAAGAACTAAAAATACTAGTGCATAATCACAATTATGACAATTGACATTGCAGACTCTTGGTGGGATACTTCACATGACTGGAATACTGGTATAGAAGAAGCTTGTTCAGGAAGGACAGGCAGGGAAAAATGGGAGGTGTTTGGTGTTACCTTGTATATCAAAGATGTATACCCTTGCACTGAGGTTGAGATAGAAGTGGGAAGCAGACCAGCTGAAAGTCTCTGGATACGGATAAAAGGGGCTTAAAAAAGAGTGATGAATGGCAGGGGGTCTACTATATACCACTTAACTATGGAGAAGAGATAGATGAGGGTGGTTTTTGTTTTTTTCCTTCAAACCAGCAACAAATTATCCAAAGCACATGATTTGGTGGTGATGGGGAACTTCAACTATCCAGAAATCTGTTGGGAAAATAATACAGCAGAGTAATGATTATTCAACAAATTCTTGGAATGCATTGGAGATAACATGTTATTGCAGAAGGTGGAAAAAGCAACTAGGGAAGAAAGTGTGCTAGAGTTGATTCTAACAAACCACGATGAACTGGCTGTGAAGTTGAAGGTGTAAGGCAGCTTGAGTGAAAATGACCATGAAACAACAAGTTTAGGATGCTAAGGAATGGTAGGAGAGAAAACGGCATAGTAAAGACAACGGACTTCAAGAAGGCAGACATTAGCAAACTCAGGGAATTAGTAGGTAAGATACCATGTGAAGCAAGTCTAAGGGAAAAGGAATAGAGAAGTTTGCAGTTTTTAAAAGACATTATTAAAGGCACAAGAGCAAACTATCCTAAAGCATCAAAAACACAGGAAGTATGGTAAGAAACCACCTGGCTTAACTAGGACATCTTCAATCACAGAATCATAGAATATTAGGGTTGGAAGAGACCTCAGGCGGTCATCTAGCCAATCCCCTGCTCAAAGCAGGACCAACACCAACTAAGTCATCCTAGCCAGGGCTTTGTCAAGCCGGGCCTAAAAAACTTCTAAGGATGGAGATTCCACCACCTTTTTAGAGAACCCATTCCAGTGCTTCACCACCCTCCTAGTGAAACAGTGTTTCCTAATACCCAACCCTGACCTCCCACATTGCAACTTGAGACCAGTGCTCCTTGTTCTGTCATCTGCCACCACTGAGAACAGCCTAGCTCCATCCTCTTTGGAACCCCGCTTCAGATAGTTGAAGGCTGTTATCACATCCCCCCCTCACTCTTCTCTTCTGCAGACTAAATAAGGCCAACTCCTGCAGCCTCTCCTTGTCAGTCATGTGCCCCAGCCCCCTAAGCATTTTCATTGCTCTCCGCTGCACTCTCTCCAATTTGTCCACATCCCTTCTGTAGTGGGGGGGACAAAAACTGGACACAATACCCCAGGTGTGGCCTCACAGTGCCAAATAGAGAGGAATAATCACTTCCCACAATCTGCTGGCAATGTTCCTACTAGTACAGGCCAGTATGCCATTAGCCTTCTGGGCAATGAGAGCACACTACTGACTCATATCCAGCTTCTCGTCCACTGAAATCACCAGGTGCTTTTCTGCAGAACTTCTGCTTATCCAGTTGGTCCCCAGCTAACTACCTGAAACTCAAAAAAAGAGAGTCATACAAAAAGTGGAAACTAGGTCAAATTAAAAAGACAAATCAAGTATATAGAGGCAAAATTAGAAGGACCAAGGAACAAAATAAGATTAAACTAGCTAGGGACATAAAGGGTAGCATGAAAACATTTTACAAATGCATTAGAAGTGAGAGGAAGACCAAGGATGGGCTAGGCACATTACTCAATGAGAAGAAAATAACAGAGATCACAGCAAAAGCCAAAGTGTTAAAAGCCTTTTTTGGTTTCAGAAAGATGAGGTGATATCTTTTATTGGACCAACTTCTGTTGGTGAGAGAGACAAGCTTTCGAGCCACACAGGGCTCTTCTTCAGGTCTGGGAAAGGTATTCCCAGCATCTCAGCTAAATGCAAGGTGGAACAGATTGTTTAATATGAGTAGTTAGCACATACTACATAAGGGACCATTCAAAGTAGAGTGGCCAATTAACACCACTGCGGTCATAAGACAAAAAGAGGGGGCTAGTGGGTTACAGATTGTTGTCTCTGTTCAGTCTGTTTTTTAGTGACTAGCAGATTAATGAATTTAAGCTCCCAGGCTCATCTGTTGAAAGTCTTGTGCAGGTTTTGAAGACTGAGAGGTCAGATACAGATTGATTGTTTTGTGAAAAATGTTCACCTTCAGATAAGATGGTAGGAACAAAGAATGCAGCGCAATACTTACAAGATGGGGTACTCAGTGACTCTGAGAAAGATTTGCGGGGGCATGGTGGCCCATCAGCAGAACATAAGGTCCCAGTGTGACGCTAGGGCCAAAAGAGCTAATGTAATCATAGGATGTATAAACGGGGGATTTTGAGTAGCGGAGAAAGATTATTTTACTGGTGTTCAGTTCTGGTGCTCACAACTCGAGAAGGAGGTTGATAAATTGGAGAGAGTTCAGAAAAGAGAATGAATAAAGGATTATATAACATGCCTTATAGTTACAGGCTGAAAGAAGTTACTCTATTTAGCTTAACAAAGAGAAAGTTATGGGGTGACTTGATTACAGTCTAAAAGCATTTACACAGGGAACACATTTCACAATGTGTTTCTCAGACTAGCAGAGAAAGATCTAACATGGTCCAATGGCTGGAAGTTGACACTAGACAAAGGCATACACTTTTACAATTGAGGATAATGAACCATTGAAACAATTTACCAAGGATCATGAAGAAGTCTCCGTTACTGACAATTTTTAGATCAATATTGGAACATTTTCTACAAGATATGCTCTCAGAATTATTTTGGGGGATTTCTATGGCCTCTCTTTCCAGAAAGTCGGATCAGATGATTACAATGGCTCCTTCTTGCCTTGGAATCTATGAATGATCAGGAACCTGCGACACTGCCCCAGCTTTCCACCCATAATGATCTGCAACTCCATTATGGTCTGTTTAGTCAGTTTTGTAGACAATTTTGCTTTCTGAGCTAGGACTCAGATAGGGATTTGGAATCTGGTACCAATTACAGCAGATACATCACCTCTTTAGAGCGATCCTGGATGTGTTGTTCACAGTTTTTGCTCATACTTTTTGGCGGGCAATGAATTTCCCACATGACTCCATAAGGAAACACTGTGATGAAACAACAAAGCAAACATGGTCACTGACAGCTCCTTGTGACAGATTTATGTTACCAATCTTCCCAGGGTTTCAGGATCGTTAGGGGCAGAGATGAAGGAGCACACCAAGTGACTAAGTTTTACAGCTTTATTAACCGAAAAACAGTGTGAGTGCCTAGGTACGCCCCATGTCACTCAGAGGAAGGAAGAAAGCATTAGTACCCGAACCCTAGCCCACTTTCATACTCACACATGCACATCCCAAGGCTGGCCAAGCCTGGGTGTAACATAAGACGGGGAATGGTGGATGAGAGTTTTGCCCTGTGCACAGGTTGTCCAGGGTCCACTGTAGATCTCTGACTTGTTTTTGCTTTGGGGAGAGTTTTTAAACCCTGGGTGTTTCTGGGAGCATATTGGCCAGGGGAGCCCTTCCCTCTCCGTCCCCCATGCTTTTTGCTTTTTGTACCAGTTTACACCGGCTTTCCGCAGCTCCCCTAGCTTTCTCACAACACACCAGCATTAGGGTTCCGAGACAGACTGTTGAGTCTCACTGGGCCAATCTTTGCAAATACGTAATTTTGTCAGTTTTGCAACTTTTTTTAGTTTTGTTTGGTTTATTTTTTTTTGGCCAGCTGAGGTTGGGAAGCAGTCTTTAGCTGCTTGGCACACAGAGAGTGTGTTTGCATAAATCAGCCTTGGGGAGGCTGGCAGTTTTTTATTTTTGGGCTGGCTAAATTCTCAAATTAACCTGTTCCTTTACCGCTTGGCCTCACAACCTGAAAATTAATTTTCCATGCCACACTTACACCTTTAACCCTTCCCAACTGCCAATCCACTACATATAAAGCGTTAACAATGTATGCCGCTGGTGCTTACCCAGGGAACCCCAAGAAGTGGGGCAATTTTTACTGTAACATACTGCACTGTCTAATAGCATTTCACAATTGTAAATGGCTACGGATGTCCAGATCATTCCAGACACTGTACACGATCCACAAAGCATAGCTACAAAGAAGTTGCTGTCACTTCTGAGAAGCATCCGTATGCTTCAGTCTGTCTCTGAATTCAGGCTTGGCTCTGGGTTTTAGCCTTGATTCCATCCTGGACACTGGGAATAGACTTTTCTCTCAGGAACAAGACAAACCTGTTACTTGCACCCATATTCAACAGTACTGAGTTTAAGGGGGAAGGAAGTAGCATGTCCCTGTCGGAAAACAATCTGTAATGGCTCTGTTTGACAGAAGCTGGTAATGAGTGACAGGGGATGGAATGTATGATTCCCATAGACATTTCCAAGCCTCCTGCAGACAGCTGCAATCCTGAAGTCAGCTTTCGCCAGAGGCTGTAACCCAGGCTCCAGGCTGCTCCAATAAATGCTAGGTTAGTAAATTGACAACAAACTATTTGGGCCAAACTCTCCTGTCGCTTACCCAGTCATAACTTTCTTGATGTCAGCAGAGTTACACCTGACTTATGCCACTGCAAGAGGAAAGGGACCATTTTGTTACCTGATCAGTTCTGCAGCAGCTTGAAGCCTGGTTTGTAGTCTGATCTTGGACTTCCACCACCCTATTCATGTCACCTTTGGTGAAGGACTTTGGCTGTCTGAAGGCGGCTTGGAAATGCAAACTGCGATTAAACACATGTCCAGAGGCAATGGTGATGAGAAGGGCCAGCAAGGTCATGGGTGTAATTTCCTATCTATAAAACACACTAAGGGTATGGTTACACTTACAAGATTATAGTGCTATTGATTATTGCAGTCCCCTTATACAGCAATATGTATAGCGCTATTGTATGTCCACACTGAGACGCGCCAGCAGTATAGCATGGCCACATTTGCGGCATTTAATATGGCATTAAGAGCAGCGCATTAGGACATGTATCCCACAGTGCACCTCTTCCCGATCTGGCGCAATGCCTTGTGGTGGGGGGGCGTCACTTGCGGGGCATTCTGTAACCTGTTTCAACTACCCATGATGCTGCGTGGCATATCCCAGCAATCCCTGTGTTTCCGTCCACCTCAGGTGCTATCTTTCAACAGTTTCAGCAAAGCGTGCTCCGTCTTCCATTTTCATGTGCCGCAATAAATCCAGAACTGCTGAGGAACATGCTGATGACTGTCGTCAGCACATCTCTGTGTGCAGTGGAGTTAATCCTTGACATGCAGGATGACAGTGAAGAGTCTGAAGACGAGATCGAAGCGGTGAATGCGTTTGACACGAAGCTTCTTGTGTCATTAACGGACATGCTCACAGCCGTTGAACACCACTTCTGGGCACAGGAAACGAGCACTGAGTGGTGGGATCGCATCGTCATGCAAGTCTGGGACGACGAGCAGTGGCTGCAAAACTTTCACGAGAAAAGCAACTTTCATGGCACTGTGTGCTGAACTCGCCCCTGCCCTGCGGCGCAAGGACACCAGATTGAGAGCTGCCCTCCCCGTGGAGAAGCAGGTGGCTATTGCAATCTGGAAGCTGGCCACCCCAGACAGCTACCAATCGGTGGCCAACCACTTTGGGGTGGGAAAGTCGACCGTTGGAGTTGTGCTGATGCAAGTGTGGAGAGCTATTAATCACATCCTGCTACGAAAAATCGTGACTCTGGGTAACGTGCATGACATTGTTGCTGGCTTTGAAGAAATGGGTTTCCCCTAACTGTGGAGGGGTGATAGATGGGACCCATATACCTATTCTGGCACCCGCCCACCTAGCAGACGAGTACGTTAACCGAAAGGGGTACTTCTCCATGGTTCTCCAGGCACTTGTGGATCACCGTGGGTGTTTTACTGACATTAACGCGGGCTGGTCTGGAAAGGTGCATGACGCATGGATCTTCCACAACACCGGCCTGTTCACGAAGCTGAGAGCCGGGACTTTTTTCCCAGACCAGCGGATCCCCGTGGGGGGAGGGGGAGTCAAAATGCAATCGTGATTCTTGGCGACCCCGCTTACCCTTTAATGCCCTTGCTCATGAAACCCTACACAAGGAGCCTGGACAGCAGTCAGGAAAGGTTCAACTACAGGCTTAGCCGGTGTTGAATGACTGTGGAGTGTGCTTTTGGGTGTCTCAAGGCGCGCTGGCGCTGTCTTTATGGGAGGCTAGACTTGGCTGAGGGAAGTATCTTCATGGTTATTTCCGCATGCTGTGCCCTACATAATCTTTGTGAGCAGAAGGGCGAAGGCTTCATTCAGGCATGGTTCTCGGAGGTTCAATGCCTGGAGGCCACATACACACAGCCAGAGAGCAGGGCTCTTAGAGGGGCCCAGCGCACGGCTGTTAGGATCAGGGAAGCCTTGAGGGAACATTTTGAGGCTGAAAGCTAGTTCTAAAGGGAGGTGCAGAGGGAGGGAGGGAGGGGAGTGTGCATTCTTTTAATAGGAACAGGCATTTGCTTTTCTGTAGCCTCTAATAATCTATGTGCACTGAATAAAGAAACCCATTTATTAAGGAGACAATTCATTTATTCAGCAGCTACTTCGGTTGCTGAAAGAAAATATTTTGATGCATGTGAGGGGGAAGCGGGGGGGAGGTGCAATTGTGGTGGGATGGGGTCAGTCAGAGATTGGATTATATCCAGATCTCTGAGTCTCCAGTGCCCTCACAGTTGCTGTGTCCCCCAAACCCCATCTGCAGATGGCAATAAGGCATGTTGTTAGGGGTTGACTGCAGTGGATAAGGGTCCTGGGTTTGGGGGTTGTTCGGTGAAGACAGAGGGGTTGGAGGTAGCTGTGGATGGTGATAACCCTATAGCTGATGATAATGGCCTGGAGGGTACAAAAGGCCAGAAGGGGAAGGGTTTTGGGGAAACTGATAAAGGGGGTGGAGAGCGCGGTGCTTCTCCTCCTGAAGGGTGGCAATCCGCTGCATAGTCTCCAGTTGAAGCTGCAGTAATGAGAGCAGCTTAATTGGTGCTTTTCCGCCAGTGAATCGCATTCTCCTGCTGTGCCTTCTCCCTCAACTTGCTCTGGTCCTCCCTCCACCTCTGTGCAATTCGATTCTCCGTTACAGCCTGTTGCATTACTTGCTGTACTAGATCCTCTTTGCTCTTTCGTGGCCGCTTCCTCAGTCGCCTCAGCCTCTCAGCTGTTGACAACAGCGATGGCACAGGGCTCAAGGTCGATGCTTCTAAAAGAAAAAGATACATGTAACAGTGGGTTCCTTGTAAACAGCAAACATGCCTATGATTCCCCCGCATTCCCCATTTGCCTGTCCCGCAAAGAACACACAGACAACAACGGAGCCCCTGCCATGGTGAGTCCACTACAGAGGCAGGGGGAATGATTTTTTCCCTGCCCTGCAAAGCTGTGGCGGGTGGGGGAGGATTTAGGTTGTGCCGGGAAGTGGCAGGAGCCCTACACTGAGCAGCAGGCAGGGGGAATGATTTTTTCCCTGCCCTGCAAAGCTGTGGCGGGGGTGGGGAGTGTCGGGAGCCCTACTCTGAACACTATTCCAACATTCTCCGTAGGTGTTTGTCCTGGAAGATATCTCGCTGCTTCCGGTCACTGAGGAAGAAAGGGAGGGGATTTTAATGAGATGCGGCTTCTGCCAGGGCCATATGCAGCTTGCCTCTGTGCAACAATGCTCCCCGCACCCATTGTAGCACAGTGGTGGGGACTAGTGACCGTGAGTGGGACAGGGGCCACGCTGGCTCTCCCGGGAAACGTGCGCCGACGCATTGCAAGCGCTCTTATTGAGACCTTTGAAGAGATTACTGATGACGATTACCGCAAGGTGATAGACTACATCAATGCACTATTCCACATGTAGGCAAGCAAGCAAGCATCCCTTTCCACCCCAAGCTGCCTGCCTTCCCCATAGAAAAGCAGCTTTACCTCCGCAATCCTCTGCTGAGCTGGCCCCTGCAACCGCTGGACGCTGTGGCTGGCCGCCCTCCTCCTGGCTTTAGAGGAGAGCTCCTGGCTGCATGCCCCCTTGCCCTCCTCCTGGCTTGAGAAGAGCTCCAGGTGGAATGCCCCCTGCATCCCTTTCCACCCCAAGCTGCCAGCCTTCCCCATAGAAAAGCAGCTTTACCTCCGCAATCCACTGCTGGGCTGCCCCCTGCAACCGCCGGACGCTGTGGCTAGCTGCCCTTCTCTTGGCTTGAGAAGAGCTCCTGGCTGCATGCGTCCAGGGACTCCTCTGTGCCCTGGGTCGCTGCCGCCTCCTCCTCCTTCTCTTCATCCTCCTCCTCACCCCCACCCTTCACTGGTGGGCTGGGAAGTGTCCATGGTGGTCGATGGAGTGACTGTAGGATCACCACCAAGTATCGCGTGCAGCTCCTTATAAAATCTGCAAGTCACCAGGGCTGCCCCGGAGCAGCCGTTTGCCTCGTGGGCTTTGCGATACGCATTCCTAAGCTCCTTTACGTTAACACGACACTGCAGAGTGTCCCGCTCATGGCCTCTTTCCTCCAAGGCCCGTGATATCTGCCCATAGGTATCAAAATTCCTGCGGCTAGACGGCAGCTGAGACTAAACAGCCTCTTCCCCCGCAACAGCTGATGAGGTCCAGCACCTCGCTATTGCTCCACGCTGGGGATCACCTATTGCGAGGAGGCATGGCACGTGGAGTCATGATGATCAATCAGAATGATCACCTGCAAGGATTCCCTGAGAGCACACCACGCTTGGCTGGAGCAAACAGGAAGGGGATTTTCAAATTTCCCTGGAACTTTAAAGGGCGGGTCTGACGTGTGGTCACCTGAGGACAGGACAAAAGAGTTTGCAAGTGATGACCAGAGTGGCTCGAACGGGAATTATGGGACGGGCTGGAGGCCAATTAATGCGCAGTGGGTGTCCACATTCTTGCTGTAGCGCTACAGCAGCTGCGCTACAGCCCTTATTCCCCATGCAGAGGTGGATTACCAGGAGCGCTATAACTCCGCGGTTATAGCGCTCTAGGTGATTTGCCAGTGTGGACGGGGAGGAGGTTATAGCACTCCTGGGGGCTTTATAGCGCTATAAAGTGCCAGTGTAACCATGGCCTAAGAGTTAAGTAACAAGCTTTGCTCTTACTCAGCATAGTCATCCACACTTCAGAGTGGTTCCTTTCCTGTGAGGGCCAGATGCACTCAGTGTATTTTTCAAAGACCTCACAGCTGAGATTCCTCACTAGCCCATTCAGATGCTCTAGAAAGCTGTGGATGTAGATGCTGTTGGCTGCTGAGCTGCAGAGAGGAGAGTAAAAGGCAGACCGGATCTCCACACTCCTGTCTGGCCTGTGATAAGCTAAAGAGAAAGGACAGTGTTAACTCTATTAAATGCTCAATTTGCCATACAGTTTTCTAATCCCCATAGTGCTGCACAAGCAGCATTTTCCCCATATATCCTGTGGGGGAACTAATCCCTAAAGGTATGTCTATACTGTGATAAAAGACATAAGGCATGGCCACAGCTAGCCTCAGTCAGCTGACTCAGAATTATGGGGATTGGCCTTACAGGGCTATAGAACTGCAGTATAGATGTTCAGGCTCAGGCAGGAGGCTGAGCTCTGACACACAGCAAGGGGGCAGAGTCTCAGAGCATGGACTACAGCCAATGTCTACCAGTGCCTCCAGCTCAAGCCCAAGAAAGCCAGCAACCCAGGCTCTGAGCCTTGGTGCCACACCCTGAGGCTAGGACATTGACTCGGGGAGGCAGACTGGGGTTTGCCTGCAGAAGTTCATCTACTTAGTGAAAAACGCAGTTTCAATCAGTGACAAAGAGTCTTGTAGCACCTTATAGACTAACAGATTTTAGAGATCATGAGCTTTTGTGGGCTGAGACCCACTTCATCAGATGAATGTTGTGGAAATCTCCAGAGGCAGGTATAAATAGCAGGCAAGAAAGCAAGGTAAATTCAATCGGGGGGGTAAAGCCCACTTCCAGCAGGTGATCTGGAGGTGTGAACACCCAGAGAGGAGAAACTGCTTTTGCAATTGGCGAGCCATTCACTGTTAATATTGAGTCCAGACCTGATGGTGTCAAATTTGCAGATGAACTGGAGCTCAGCAATTTCTCTTTGAAGTCTGGTCTTGAAGTTTTTTTGCTGAAGGATGGCACACAGACAACCTGCCAACCTAAAGCAGATTCTCACCAGCAATCACACACTGCACCATAGCAACTCTAACTCAGGAACCAATCCATGCAACAAACCTCGATGCCAACTCTGCCCACATGTCTACACCAGCAACACCATCACAGGACCTCACCAGATCAGCCACACCATCACTGGTTCATTCACTTGCACTTCTACCAATATAATATATGCCATCATGTGCAAGCAATGTCCCTCTGCTATGTACATTGGCCAAACTGGACAATCCCTATGTAAAAGAATAAATGGACACAAATCAGATATTAGGAATGGCAATATACAAAAGCCTGTAGGAAAACACTTCAACCTGCCTGGACATACAATAGCAGACCTCAAAACAGCCATCCTTCAGCAAAACAACTTCAAGACCAGACTTCAAAGAGAAATTGCTGAGCTTCGGTTCATCTGCAGATTCGACACCATCAGGTCTCTACTCAATATTAACGGTTAAATATTAAAGCTCATGATCCCTAAAATCTGTCAGTCTATAAGGTGCTACAAGATTCTTTGTTGCTTTTGCAGATCCAGACTAACACAGCTACCCCTCTGATACTAGTTTAAATCAGAATCCTTTTAAAACTGTTTTTACGAAAGAAGATTAAATAAAATGCATGTTTATGTGATTGTTCAGCATAGCAAATATTCAAGCATGCACCAAAATTCAGAGATTCAGAAATATAAAAGTATAGATCTAAATATGAAAGTGCGGTGATGTAAAGACTGTTCATGACACTCAAGCTGAAGTCTTCTTGGATAATAGTGCCTTAATTCCTCCACAAAGATATTCAAGGTTCAGTTTTCAAGTCAGATCACTTTCATATGACAGGAGAATTGTTTCTCTTTCTTTCATGGGTCATACTCATCCTTAGCTGTGATAAAATTATTTTCAAACAAGAAAAGGAATTCTCACATGTTGCAGTTGATGCTCCAAACACCACCACCACAGACATTTCAAAAAACAAAACAAAACAAAAAACCACAACAAACCACGGGAAAGCTTCATTGAAGTCCTTGCAGCACTTAGAACTTCTTCCTTTTTTTTTTTTTTGTTTTTTTTAACCTATCAGTAGTTCAAATACACCCATTTGGGGAGGGTGGGGGTGTCACATGGTACCTACAAGGAAGATGGCTGCCTTGTCCCAGATATCTCACTCCTCACATTTCAAGTAGTTACTAATAATTACCTTCCTAGCAAACTGCCAATAACTTTCTGTCATACAAGTTTAAATTAAGCCCCTAGATAAACTTTAAACTGTTGACTATAGATTCCAATGACAAAATGAGAGGCAACAAAAGATCTAAGCCTGAATCACCTCAGCAGCTGAAGTGGGAGAATGCAAGGCCACAGCAGAACCTAACCCAGAATATTGTAGCACTGAAAGAATTCCTCACAGACTGGCTAGATTCAATATTGAAAGATATTCATGGCTTCTCTAAAGATATACGTGATGCAAAATCCTGAATGGTTCACTTGGAAAATGAGCTACAAAAGACTACCATTGAAACAGTGAAACTAAAGAAGAAACTGACTCCTGACTGTGCTCTGTATAAAGAACTTCCTTTTATTTGTTTTAAACCTGCTGCCCATTAATTTCATTTGGTAGCCCCAGTTCTTATACTATGGGAGTAAGTAAATGACTTTTCCTTATTCACTTTCTCCGCACCACTCATAATTTTATACACCTCTATCATATTCCCTAGTTTCCTCCTTTCAAAGCTGAAAAGTCCTAGCCTCTTTAATCTCTCCTCATATGGGACTCATTCCAAATCCCTAATCATTTTAGTTGCTCTTCTCTGAACCTTTTCTAATGCCAGTATATCTTTTTTGAGATGAGGAGACCTATATCAGAGCAGCAACTCACCCCTGACGCCTCCCACTGGTCTGTCCAGGAATTAGCTCTTCCAGCATCCGGAGCGCCTTCTGCAGCCTGTACTCCTGCTTGCATCGGCCCCGTGTCCCTTCCTGGACCGCTGCACTGCTGCGGTACCCCCACAGTCTCACTCTGGGTCTCCCCTCCCTTGGGAACCCCCATCCCCACCTTGCCTCAATCTAGGCAACTGCCAGTCACCACTTGCCCCTGTTCTCTGGGGCAGAGTGCAGTATCATTGCCATTCATAACCAGCAAGGGGGGGTTGTCCTGCTGCCTCTACAGCTACCCATGGGCTATCCCCTGCAACCCCAGTACCCCTTGTTGGGCCAGTCCCCTAGGCCCTGCAGCTTGGGGGTCTCCAGGCCAGAGCTCCCCCAGCTCCTCTTGTCTCCCCCCAGCCCTGCTCTACTATGGGTACCTTAAGCTTCCCCTGCAGCCAGGCCTGTCTTCCTCAACAGCTAGAGGAGGAGACTCTCTCTCTCTCTCAGGCCTCTGCCTCTCAATCTTTTATAAGGGCCTGCCAGTCTGTTTGGGGCATGGCCACCCAGCTGAGCCTGCTTTCTAATCAGCCTGGGCTTTGCGCTTACAGACCCAGCCTTCTCCCAGGGCTGACTTTAAGCCCTTCTGTCTGGGAGCGGGCAGCCACCCCGCTACAAGACCACATCTGTATGCAGTATTCAACATGTGGGCACACCATGGATTTATATAAGGGCAATAAGGTATTCTTCATCTTATTCTCTATCCCCGTTGTAATGATTCTCTATCTCCATTGCTTTTTTGACTGTCGCTGCACACAGCGTGGATGTCTTCAGAGAACTATCCATGACTCCAAGATCTTTTTCCTGATTAGTTGTAGCTAAATTAGCCCCCATCATATTGTATATACAGTTGGGGTTACTTTTTCCTATTTACATTTATCCACATTAAATTTCATTTGCCATTTTGTTGTCCACTTAGTTTTGTGAGATGTTTTGGAAGTTCTTCACAGTCTGCTTTGACCTTAACTATTTTGAGCAGTTTAGTATCATCTGAAAACTTTGCCACCTCACTGTTTACCCCTTTCTCCAGATCATTTATGAATAAGTTGAATAGGATTGGTTTTAGGATTGACCTTTGAGGAACACACCTAGTTATCCCTCTCCGTTCTGAAAATTTACCATTTATTCCTACTCTTTGTTCCCTGTCTTTTAATCAGTTCTCAGTCCATGAAAGGATCTTCCCTCTTATCCCATGACAACTTAATTTACGTAACAGCCTTTGGTGAGGGACCTTGTCAAAGTCGTTGTGGAAATATAAGTACACTATGTCCACTGGTTCCCCCTTGTCCACATGTTTGTTGACCCCTTCAGAGAACTCCAATAGATTAGTAAGACATGATTTCCCTTTACAAAAACCATGTTGACTTTTGCCCAACAATTTAAGTTCTTGTGTGTCTCTGACAATTTTATTCTTTACTATTTTTTCAACTAATTTGCCCGGTATGGAAGTTATACTTACCGGTCTGTAATTGCCGGGATCACCACTAAAGCCCGTTTTAAATATTGGCATTACATTATTTATCTTCCAGTCCCTGGGTACAGAAGCTAATTTAAAGGACAGGTTACAAACCCTAGTTAATAGTTCCACAATTTCCCATTTGAAATTCTTTCAGAATTCTTGGGTGAATTCCATCTGGTCCTGGCTACAAAAGATGTGTATAGTTTTCCAGTTCTAAAGGGGCTGGACATCTACATCTTCACAGCATTATAACACTGAAGATAGGGATGGCACAGTGTTGAGAAAAGCTACACCAGTCGTTCCCCAAATCCAGGGTCTAGTAAAGATATGATTGATTCAGATGACAGAACAGCTGTGGTCCAGGGCGAGGTGTCAAGATCTGTCATGGACTAGAAACTGGCTAAAAGACAGAAAACAAAGAGAAGGGCTAAATTGTCAATTTTCTTCATAGCAAAAGATTGACAGCAGGTGCCACAAAGTTCCCTTTCAAGGATGGGGCTTGCTTAATGAATTAATTATCTGGAGGAGGGGGTTAATAGGGAGGTCACAAAATTTGCAGATGACACAAATTATGATGACTGGTCAGAGACAGAGGCAATGGGGAGAAACTTCAGAGGGATCCTAACAAAACTTGGGGAAATGAACAGCATGATGGCAAATGAATGTCAGTTAATGTTGACAAATGCAAAGCAAATCACATTGGAAGGAATAATTCACTATTCACATATACTGACTTCTATATGTACTGTACAAGTCAGGAAAGAGATCTGCGGATCACTGTGGGCAGAACTAGTTAAAAAACAAAAAACAAAAAATGTCTGAATGCTTAAGGAATAGGATGGTGAAAAAAGTTGTAATTACAGCTGTCAATCACAGTTAACTCATGCAATTAATTAAAAAATTAACTGTGATTAAAAAAATCAATGATTAATTGCACAGTTAAACAATAAACTACCAATTGAAATTAAACATTTTTGGATGTTTTTCTACATTTCAAATACATTGACTTCCATTACAAACAGAACACACAGTGTACAGTGCTGCCTCTATATTATTTTTATTACAAATACTTGCACTGCAAAAAAACAAACCCTTCATATTACCCTTCACATCCCTTGCTAGCTGCAACTCCAATTGTGCCTTGGCCTTCCCGATTACACCCCTGCATGCTTGAGCAATATTTTTATATTCCTCCCTAGTCATCTATCCAAATTTCTACTTCTTGTAAGCTTCCTTTTTGAGTTTAAGCTCACTGAAGATTTCACTGTTAAGCCACGCTGGTTGCCCGCCGTATTTGCTCTTCTTTTTGTATTTCGGGATGGTTTGTTCCTGCACCCTCAATAAGGCGTCTTTAAAATACAGCCAGCTCTCCTGGACTCTTTGCCCCCTCATATTAGCTTCCCAGGGGATCCTGCCCATCCATTCCCCAAGGGAGTCAAAGTCTGCTTTTCTGAAGTCCAAGGTCCATATTTTGCTACTCTCCTTTCTTCCTTTTGTCAGGATCCTGAACTTAACCATCTCATGGTCACTGCTGCCTAAGTTGCCTCCCACTTCTAATTCTCCTACCAATTCTTTCCTGTTTGTAAGCAGCAGGTCAATAGGAGCACAGCCCCTAGTCAGTTCCTCCAGCATTTGTACCAGGAAGGTTTCCCCAACACTCTCCGAAAATTTCCGGCATGGTCTGTGCAGTGCAGTATTGCTTTCCCAGCAAATGTCAGGGTGATTGAAGTCCCCCATTAGAACCAGGGCCTGCGATCAGTTAGTTATCCAAAGAAAGCCTTGTCTACCTCATCCTTCTGATCTGGTGGTCTATAGGACACGCCCACCACAACGTCACCCTTGTTGCCCTTGCCTCTAAACTTAACTCAAAGATTCTCCACAGGCTTTTCTCCAGTTTCAAAAAGCCAGACATGTCTGAGAGAATCCGGACGTATGGTAACCCTAACCAGTAGTCCCAGACTTATCATGAACTGATCAAGGAAATAAATGGTGAATTGCAAAATAAATTTGTTGAGACCACCACCAAGTTATACAAAAGCTTTTCAGCAATCTATTCTACCACCTCTCCAGACTTCTTGAAATAGGAATCACTGCGTGCTTTGAGTGACTTGCTTGGATTAATCCTTGCTTGGAAATCCATCAACCTCATGAAGAAACTTGCACAAATACAGACAGATATCATCTTTCTCTCCAAATGCAAACGGATGGACATCATACCAAATGGACTGAAGGTGAAAAATCCATTGCTTTCTACATACTGCACAGACTACAGTGAGAGATTATGCCAGACACTATCTAAGAAACTGAGGAACCACCTGATCAGCATCCTGTACAGCAAACAGGAAAACATCAAAAAAGAGCTTTCCAACCTGGAGACCTTGATAAACAACCAACCCTCCACACAAACAGACTTTACTAAAATAAGACAGGAGATCTATATTACACACTTCACCTCTCTACAAAAGAAAAAGGACTGCAAGCTATCTAAAATCCTGCCTGCCACATGGGGCCACAGCAGTGGTACCCCTAACTCACCCAGCAGTATTGTCAATCTATCCAGCTACATACTCAGCCCGGCAGAAGAGTCTGTCTTATCTCGAGGACTCTCATTCTGCCCCAGCACCCCCACAAACATGATACAATTCTGCGGTGATCTGGAAGCCTACTTTCGTCGTTTCCGACTCAAAGAATACTTTCAAGACTACATAGAACAGCGCACTGATACACAGACACCATCCCACCAGCAGCACAAGAAGAACTCCACATGGACTCCCCCTGAGGGTTGAAATGACAGTCTGGACCTATACATAGAATGCTTCCGCCGACGTGCACAGGCAGAAATTGTGGAAAAACAACATCGCCTGCCTCACAACCTAAGTCGAGCAGAACGCAATGCTATCCACAGCCTCAGAAACAACCCTGACATCATAATCAAAGAGGCTGATAAAGGAGGTGCTGTTGTCATCATGGACAGGTCTGACTACCAAAAGGAGGCTACCAGACAACTCTTCAACACCAATTTCTACAGGCCACTTCCCTCAGATCCCACTGAAGAATATACTAAGAAACTGCACCGTCTACTCAGGACACTCCCTACACTAACACAGGAACAAATTAACATACCCTTAGAACCCCGACCGGGGCTATTCTATCTTTTACCCAAGATCCACAAACCTGGAAATCCTGGACGCCCCATCATCTCGCGTATTGGCACTCTCACTGAAGGGCTGTCTGGATACGTGGACACTGTACTCAGACCCTATGCCACCAGCACTCCCAGCTATCTCCGTGACACCACCGACTTCCTGAGAAAACTACAATGCATTGGTGACCTTCCAGAAAACACCATCCTAGCCACCATGGATGTAGAGGCTCTCTACACAAACATCCCACACAAAGATGGAATACATGCTGTCAGGAATAGTATCCCTGATGATGCCACAGCACAAGTGGTTGCTGAGCTCTGTGACTTTATCCTCACACACAATTATTTCAAATTTGGTGACAATATATACCTCCAGACCAGTGGCACCGCCATGGGCACCCGCATGGCCCCACAGTATGCCAACATCTTTATGGCTGACCTGGAACAACGCTTCCTCAAATCTCGTTCACTCACGCCCCTCCTCTATCTACGCTACATTGATGACATCTTCATCATCTGGACCCATGGGAAAGAAACTCTGGAAGAATTCCACCATGATTTCAACAGCTTCCACCCCACCATCCGCCTCAGCCTGGACCAGTCTACACAGGAGGTCCACTTCCTGGACACCACGGTGCAAATTAATGACGGCCACATCAACACCACCCTATACCGAAAACCTACTGACAGCTACGCCTACCTTCATGCCACCAGCTTCCACCCCGGGCACACCACACGATCCATTGTCTACAGCCAAGCACTGAGGTACAATCGTATTTGCTCCAACCCCTCAGACAGAGACCAACACCTACAAGATCTCCACCAAGCTTTCTCAAAACTACAATACCCGCACAAGGAAATAAGGACACAGATCAACAGAGCCAGATGTGTACCCAGAAGCCTGCTGCTGCAAGACAAGCCCAAGAAAGAAAACAACAAAACACCACTGGCCATCACCTACAGTCCTCAGTTAAAGCCTCTCCAACGCATCATCAGTGATCTACAACCCATCCTGGACAACAATCCCTCACTTTCACAGGCCTTGGGAGGCAGGCCAGTCCTGGCCTACAGACAACCTGCCAACCTCAAGCATATTCTCACCAGCAACAGCACACCGTGCCATAATAACTCTAACTCAGGAACCAATCCATGCAATAAACCTCGATGCCAACTCTGCCCACACATCTACACCAGCAACACCATCACAGGACCAAACCAGATCAGCCACACCATCACTGGTTCATTCACCTGCACATCTACCAATGTAATATACGCCATTATGTGCCAGCAATGTCCCTCTGCTATGTACATCGGCCAAACTGGACAGTCCCTACGAAAAAGGATAAATGGACACAAATCAGATATCAGGAATGGCAATATTCAAAAACCTGTAGGAGAGCACTTCAACCTCACCGGACACACCATAGAAGATTTAAAGGTCAGCATTTTGCAGCAAAAAAACTTCAAGTCCAGACTGCAAAGAGAGACTGCAGAGCTGCAATTCATTTGCAAATTTGACACAATCAATTTGGGACTGAATAGAGATTTTGAATGGCTAGCTAACTACAAAAGCAGCTTCTCTTCTCTTGCTATTCACACCTCCAGTTCAGCTGCTAGAGGAACACCTCACCCTCCCTGGTTAGAGATAACAAGCTGGTTCAGCCTGATTGGACTAACCTTGTTATCTCCCACCTGGTTCTTGCCTACCTATTTATACCTGCCCCTGGATACTTCCACTGCATGCATCCGACGAAGTGGGTATTAGCCCACGAAAGCTCATGCTCTGAAAAAATTTCAGTTAGTCTTTAAGGTGCCACAGGACTCTTTGTCACTTCTGCAATTCCTGACTAACACGGCTACCCCTCTGATTCTTGCTTGGATTAGATATTGAGAAGGTGAAACTTAAAATGGGTGTATTTTTTGTATATAAACTATAAACATATAATATAAATACATTCACAAGATGGAATTTTATTATTTGTATTGTATTTCTATGTTATATATTTGTAAAACCTTAAAAAATACAAAAAATAAAACTGAACCCATAGAAGTCATGCAAGGGCATCAATTATTCAAATGACTAAAGAGATAAATAAGTGACTCACATAACTAAGGCTAAAATTTTGTCATGGATATTTTTAGTAAACGTCAGGGACAGGTTAATAAAGAAAAATTCATGGAAGCCTGTGGCCTGTCTCTGATGTTTACTAAAAATATCCATGACAAAATGGGGAGTCCCCTGGGAGTTCCGGGGGCTCCCACCATCTGTGTGGGCTCGGAGTTCCAGGGTCTTTCTCCCCACACAGCTCAGAGCTGCAGAGGTGGCCAGCAGCTGCGGGGTACCCCTGCTCCACAGCGGCAGGCAGGAGCTGTGGGGTCCCCCACTACCTGTGAGCTCTGGGGTACTCCTGCCGCCCACAGAAGCTCGGAAGGCCCCACCACCTCAGTGGGCACGGGTATCGTGCAGCTCCTGGGCGCCAGGGGTGGTAGCAAGACCCCGCAGCTCCCAGCCAGTAGCTGGCTGAAGTCACAGAGGTCTTAAGAAGTCACGGATTTCACTATTTTTTGCCATGAAAATAGGTGCCACAATCCATTTCTTAATGTTAATTGGTAAAGGCAACTCCTCCAGCACCCTTAAAATAACACAAGCTTGGAGAAAGAGAGATAAAAGTTTTTGAGAGAGCACTGACTTTGATGTTCCAAAAAGCATGCATTTTTGGAGAAGTATAGAGCAGCAGTTCTCAAACTTTAGCAAGCTTAGGACCTCATTTTGATTTAAAAAATTTTATGGATCCCCAAGCTGGCTTTTAATTTTCCACCAGGGGTGCTCAACAGATGTTCCATGGTGTACAGGAGGCACTGGGAGGGAGGGGGAGGAGTTGATTAGCAGGGCTGCCAGCCTCGTACATGACTCGTGGACTGCCTAGAGCCGGACATGCCTCATGGATGCCAGGGAGTACCCTCATGGAGCCCCAGGGGCTCTGCAGACCCCGGTTTGAGAACCGCTGGTGTAGAGGATGTATGAAAGGCTGTCATGTGGCTGTTTGCATATCCATCATTTACTGTGTGTGGCCAATTTAGTGTTAAACTAACTTTGAGTCCAGTATATCTTGCTCTGGAAGAATAGTAAGGCTAAAGACAACCCGTTTCATACTAATAAATTAGATCTTTTCATTGAAGATCTACCTTTTAATACCATAACTTCAGAATAAGTGTTAGCTTTTTCCATAAACAATCACAAGAGATCAAACAGGTTATAAAATATCACCTCTCTGTCTGAAAGGAATTCTTGCCTCCCCTCCAAATAGGCAGGCAGGGTCTGGTCACAGAAACTCAAGCACAGAACCATGTGCCCCCACTTTTCAGAAACTTTCTTGCACATCTTTTATTATGGCAGCAATGTAATACAGTCACCACACTTCATTTAGCTGAAACACAGTCACTAACACTCCCCACCCCTAAAAGCTACTGGAACTGTGACTACTGCTTTGTGGCTTTAGAACTGCAATCACTCATCTGAGGACACTCAGAATAAGAAACTGGGGAAGAAAACACTGGAACATCTTATTTATGGGGGCAAACAAACGTATGGGGGGTGCAGTGCCTGCTCATGCTCCCCCTTAGCTATGAGGCTGTGCCATGGGTTTTCTTAATCTCAGTGTAGACATACCCTTAGTGACCCACAGTTATTCCCACTGGCACTCTCAACAGCCTAACCTGCATTAATACCTAGACCCTCTGGGTCTCTCCAGTATAGGAGATCATGCTCCCACTTTGGTCATGACAATCATTTATCTCTGGAATCTTGCCCTCTTCTTCACAAAGCAGCCAATCCCTCCTCCCAACCTCTCTGCACCTTGGACAGCTTTACTACATACCATACCCCTGACAAAGAAATGGAAGTGCTTTGTGTAGCGCTTGCCCTCCTGAGAATAGGAGACACTGCATTTGTAGATTCCAGACTGCTCTGGGCCAAAGTCCTTGAAGACTAGGGATCCATTCTCCAATATGGAGCAATATTTGGAATCTAGAAGAGAGAGTCACAGAGCTCCAAATCCAGCAGATTATGACAAAATATTAAGCATGTTAATTAACCATACATCCTAGGGCACACTGACTACACTCTCAGTTCATTCTTATAATCATTCAAGAAACCGAATAACTAAATTTGACCAAATGTATTGTCAAAAGACAAAGCAGTACAATATGAAAGAGAGACATACATACTCTCCTTCCAGGAAACAAACTCTTGCAGCATGTTCACCTTACACAAGTGTGCTTTGAAGATACTCATTTCAGATAGTATGATTTTACAAGTTATGCATCACTAAAAGTTTAAGTTTAACCCACTAGTTTGTGCCAGCTTGTCATTAGTACTTCCCTACACTTTCCCATACAACATTCCAATCATTGATGAGCCGCAAAAGTACTTCCTAACCATATGTGATAAAAAGTATTCATGCATCTTTGCTTTGACAAGTTTCCTGTTTTTCTAAGACCAAAGCTGACTTCAGCTTTGGACAAGTGAGATGCCTGACATAGGTGAACAGAATTATGGGAAGAGCATAATACTTTAAGTTAACATAACTTCACAGCACTTTATTTATATAATGTATATTATATAAATAATGTGTGCATAATACCTGTTAATTTGGTGTATACAACACCTAAAATATATTGGCTAACAGGCAATTTAAAAAACTTCTCACACATGTATGATCTATTCATCCACCACTGAAAAATGCAGCCAGCTCTGGAGCGTTACATAGCAGATGTTTAACAGCCAAGTATCCTTGATGCACAACAATTTAAGACAAGTAATAAAGACGAACCCTATATCCAACTGAAACTACAAGGAGGAGGAAATAATTTAGGGAAACAAAAATTAAATTTCCACAGGTCTTCAGTTTTAAATATGAACCAAAAATGGCATGTCCAGCAGCACAGCCCCACTCCCAGCACAATTCTGAGGCATTGAGATCCATACTGGCTCAAGAGGGTCAGCACACTCTGCTATGTCACTAACACTGCTTCCTGCAGTACAGCCCCATCTGGGGTCATGTTGAGGCACTGGTATCAAAATGACCGAGTACATGGTAGATTCCTCCATCCCTCGGTTTTTCCTTTGAAGTCTTGTATATATTACAGGATCAGAAAAGTAAGACAGATGGAAAAGTCCTTGTACATCATCTACTCCCAAATTCTACATTATCCAGAGTTTATCAGTCTACAGTTAAGTAGCACATTTTGAAGGGGCCTCACTTCCATCTGCAGAAGTTCCTTGGTCATGCAAACAAATGGCATGATCACAAGCAAACTGTCTAAACGTCAGTTGTGCACAGGTACTGCAGGGCTCTACATGTACTAAAAATTGAAGGCACAGTTTCATGGCCTAAATGCTCATATACAGGCCTGGTGCCCTGACTCTTTTCAGCTTGGGAGACCCAGATGCCCTGGTTGAAGGATAAACCCATTAAAACTAGGGCTGTCAAGCAATTAAAAAAATTAATTGCAATTAATCATGCAATTAAAAAAAATCACAATTAATCAACTATAATAGAATACCATTTATTTCAATATTTTGGGATGTTTTCTACATTTTCAAATATATTGATTTAAATTAGAATACAAAGCGTACAGTGCTCACTTTATATTTATTTTGAATTACAAGTATTTGCACTGTAAAAAAAAATAAAAATTGTATTTTTCAATTCACCTAATACAAGTACTGTAGTCAGGGCCAGCTCCAGGCACCAGCACAGGAAGCCCGTGCCTGGGGCGGCGCTCTGTAAGGGGCGGCACATTCCGGCCAATCTTAGGGCAGCGCTCCTCTGGCCCCGCCACATTTTTTTTTTTTTTTTTTTGCGCAGTTCACCCCCCCACCCCACCTCTGCCTCTACCTGCTCCCCTGAGCGCACTGCCGCTGCTGCGCTTCTCCCTCCTCCCTCCCAGGCTTGCTGCAAAACAGCTGATTCGTGCAGCAAGCCTGGGAGGGAGGGGGAAGAAGCGGAATGGTGGTGCACTCAGGGGAGCAGGCAGCGATGGAGCAGAGGTGAGCTGGGGGGGGGCCGCCGGAAGTAATGGGGGGGCAGAGGAACCATTCCCCACCCCAGCTCACCTCCACTCGCTACCCTGAGCGTGCCACTGCTCCGCTTCTCTCCCTTCCCTTCCTCCCAGGCTTGCTTTACTGCACAAATCAGCTGTTTTGCAGCAAGTCTGGGAGAGAGTGGGGAGAAGCGGAGTGGTGGTGGCCCACTCAGGGAATCAGGCAGAGCAGAGGTGAGCTGTGACGGGGTGGGAGAAGGGAGAGGCATGCGGGGAGCGCTGCAGGAAGTAACACAGGGGGGCAGAGGAACTGCTCCGCACCCCAGCTCACCTGTGCTCCGCTGCCGCCTCCTCCCCAGAGTGTGTGGCCCCTCCACTTCTCCCCGCTCCCTCCCAGGCTTGCCTGGGAGGGAGGGGTAGGAGAGGAAATGTGGCACGTCTTGGGGAGAAGACAGGGCCAGGGATTTGGGGAAGGGGTTGGAATGGGGCGGGGAAGAGGTGGAGTTGGAGCGGGGGCAGAGGTCATGGGAAAAAATGCAGGGGACAAAAAACCTGGAGCCGGCCCTGACTGTAGTGCAATCTCTTTATCATGAAAGTTGAACCTACAAATGTAGAATTGTGTACAAAAAAACCTGCATTTAAAAATAAAACTGAAATTTTAGAGTCTGCAAGTCCACTCAGTCCTACTTCTTCTTCAGCCAATTGCTCAGACAAACAAGTATGTTTACATTTGCAGGAGATAATGCTGCCCACTTCTTGTTTACAATGTCACCTGAAGTGAGAACAGGTGTTCTCATGGCACTGTTGTAGCCAGTGTTGCAAGATATTTACGTGCCAGATGCGGTAAAGATGCATATGTCACTTCATGCTTCAATCATCATTCCAGGGGACATGCGTCCATGCTGATGACGAGGTCTGCTCAATAACAATCCAAAGCAGTGCGGACCAACACATGTCCATTTTCATCATCTGAGTCAGATGCCACCAGCAGAAGGTTGATTTTCTTTTTTGTTGGTTCAGTTTCTGTATTTTCCACATTGGAGTGTTGCTCTTTTAAGACTTCTGAAAGCATGCTCCACACCTCGTCCCTCTCAGATTTTGGAAGGCACTTCAGATTCTTAAACCTTGGGCTGAGTGCTGTACCTATCTTTAAAAATCTCACATTGGTACCTTCTTGTGAAATCAGCAGTGAAAGTGTTCTTAAAATTAACAACATATGCTGGGTCATCATTTGAGACTGCTATAACATGAAATATATGGCAGAATGCAGGTAAAACAGAACAAGAGACACACAATTCTCCCCTCAAGGAGTTCAGTCACAAATGTAATTAACACATTTTTTTAATGAGCATCATCAGCATGTCCTCTGGAATGGTGGCCGAAGCATGAAGGGGCATACGAATGTTTAGCATATCTAGAAAGTAAATACCTTGCAATGTCGGTTACAAAAGCACCTTGCAAATGCCTGTTCTCACTTTCTGGTGACTTTGGAAATAAGAAGCAGGCAGCAGTATCTCCCGTAAATGTAAACAAATTTGTTTGTCTTAGCGATTGGCTGAACAAGATATAGGACTGAGTGGACTTGTAGGCTCTGAAGTTTTACATTGTTTTGTTTTTGAATGCAGTCGTGTAACAAAAAAATCTACATTTGTAAGTTGCACTTTCATGACAGAGATTGCACTACAGTACTTGGATGAAGTGAATAGAAAAATACAATATCTTTTATCATTTTTACAGTGCAAATATTTATAATAAAAATAATATACACTGATTTCAGTTACAACACAGAATACAATATATAGGAAAATGTAGAAAAACATCCAAAATATTTAGTAAATTTCAATTGGCATTCTATCGTTTAACAGTGTGATTAAAACTGTGATTAAACACGATTAATTATTTTTTAATTTTGTGAGTTGACTGCAATTGATCAACAGCCCTAATTAAAACTAAATTGGGGACCTGGCTGCAGCTCCATTGGAAATAGGTGCCAAGTTCTTACAAGTATCATGGGGCCCACTCACTTGCTCAAAAATTAGTTATTGGGCTTGATACAGGATATACTGGGTGAAATGCTCTGACTTGTGCTATGCAGGAGTTTGGACTAGATAATTACAATCATTGCTTCTGTTCTTAGAATCCATGATTCTGTCCCAAATGGAGGTGCCAGATGACAATACATCTGAGCAACATTTGAGGAGTATGGGTGAATTAGCACACACGAAAAAGTCAGGACAAGTCTTGGAAGATTCAGGTGTTCCTAGGCCACCAGTCCTGGGGTGAATTTCACCCTAAAGGTGAAGAAGTGAGATGGAGATGCTGGTCCCAATGCACCGTTTTTGTCCACAAGCAAAGCAGTGTCTCCAGGCTCTTAGGCCAGCAGTGGTCAGGAACACAGTGAATACACCAGAAGAGGTCTCACAAATACTGGATCCAATGCAAACCATTTGCGGGGCAGAGAAGAGACAAATGGGGTGATATCCTGTAGGTTCTCTACCCTAATGAAGGGAGGTTTTGATTCATGCCATCTGCCTAGCCAACACAGGGGAATTAACAGGGAACTTCAGTACTAGGAGAGAGGTTGGAGGGCTTACAGCACCTTGAATTTCCTGCCCAGTGTCCTTGGTCCATTTGTAAACTTGATCCATCCGTGTCTCTGTACCCAGCTGTTCAGAGGAGCAGGGCAGGACTGACCCTGCACTGTTAATGTGGATGAAGACATAGACTAAGGTACAACAAAGATCATTATTAGTCATCTCTGCAATGTAGATGCTGGGGCCAGAAAAGGGGGTGGAGACTATGGGCTCCATAGACCGAGTTACTGCCCCCAAGTAAAGCACTGGGTGGGAATGGAGGATGCTTTTCAGGCACTTACCCATCTCATTTTCCTTCCCATAGATGAGCTGGTTCATGTTCACTCTTTGTTTGTGCCTTGACAATACTGGCTGAGCTTTAGCCCTTTGTGATGGAAGGATTTTTCGGGTTGGAACTGGAACATGAACAAACCCTGCAGAGGCAGGAGGAAGGGGAAACCTCACTCATTCTGGCACCCCACAAAAATAAGTCACCACAGACAATAACTAAACAGAAGAGATCTCCTTGTGCTTCTCAGGTACACTGCACCCCGCACTGGGACATGAACACCAGCCATTCTACACATGCAGAGTATCATCCCATTTTGGTAACCTTCTCTGGAAGCTTTAAGTCTATGACCAGCCCACACTTTTCTGCTGAAAGTCTCTAGTTCCAAACCTCTAGTCTAATCCAAATAAGGGTCTGGAACCCACAGAAAGAGGCCAGAGGATTCCCAGGCCTCATCAGGAAAGCTTTGGGTTGATGTTTGTTAGAACCCCTTTTGATTGTTGGAGACTAACTTTCTCAGAAAGGACATGCTATCACTGCTCAATTGAGGAAATGCACTCAATATGATCCATAATAATCCCTGGTGTTAATGGCCCAGGTAACAGCTAGCCTCACATCCGCATCACCATTAATGACCTGAGCTTTCACCAAATACAGCCCCAGTAATCAGAAGGAGGCAGAAGATCTGGGACTTCCAGCTCTCCATGGGGAAGATCCACCTAGACTGTCTGCACAGGTAGGGCCCTTCTCTCCCTTATTCCCCCACTCTCCCAGTTACTAGAGCATAATTAGAGCTTGCTACAAGAATTCTCAGCTGTGACCTCAGCACCTGAAAAATCTAAAGGAGACTTTCCACCCTTGGAGCCTGAGCGTTCCTCTGTGTGCTAAGTAACAGGGTGTCAGCTGTCTTTTCAACACGATCATGGAATTGCTGAAAGTCATTGTGGTTGGGGAGAGGAGTTACAGATGACTAGTCCACATTATCTGATAAAGTGATGTTAGAATCCCTGAGTCACTATTTCAATAGGAACAACTGGTGGAACATACTCTGTTTCCAAGAGAGTGTCAATAATAATCAAGCACTGGAGAATAAGCTGGAAGTGGTTCCCGTACAACCTGAGTACGTAACACAAAAACAGCCATAAAGGGTCAGACCCATGGTGCATTTAGCCCAATATCTTGTCTTCCAACAGTGGCCAGTGCCTCAGAGGGAAAGAGCAGAACAGGGCAATTATCAAGTGATCTATCCCACTGTCCAATCCCAGCTTCTGGCAGTCAGAGGTTTAGGGGCACCTAGAGTATGGGGATGTGCCCCTGACCATCTTGGTGAATAGCCTTTGATGGGCCCATCCTCCATGAGCTTCTCATTCTTTTTTGAACCCAGTTATGCTTTTGGCCAACATCCCCTGGCAACAACTGCCACAGGCTGATTGTGCATTGTGTGAAGACTTATTTGCTTATGTTTGTTTTAAACCTGCTGCCCACTAATTTAATTGGGTGACTGCTAGTTTGTGTGTTATACAAAGTGTTATACACTTCCCTATTCACTTTCTTCACACCATTCATGATTTTATAGACCTCTCTCATATCCCCCTCCTCAGTCATCTCTTTTCTGTCTTTATTCTCTCCTCCTATAGAAACTGTTCCATACCCCTAATAATTTTTGTTGCCTTTCTCAATACTTTTGCCAATTCTAATATCTTTTTTTGAGATGGGGGAAGACCAGAATTGCACATAGTATTCAAGGTGTGGGCACACCATGAATTTCTATAGTTATTACAATATTTTCTGTCTTCGTATCCATCCCTTTCCTAATGGTTCCTAACATTGTTAGCTTTTTTTGTCTGCTGCTGCACACTGAGCAGATGTTTTCAGAGCACAATCCACAATGACTCCAAGGTCTCTTTCTGGAGTGGTAATAGCTAATTTATACCCCCTTATTTTGTATGTATAACTGTGATTATGTTTTCCAGTGTGAACTACTTTGTGTTTATGAACATTGAATTTCATCTGCCATTTTGTTGCCCGGTCACCTAATTTTGTGAGATCCTTTTGTAACTCTTCAGAGTCACTTTTGGCTTTAACTATCTTGAGTAGTTTCTTATCATCTGTAAATGTTGCCACCTCACTGTTCACCCCTTTTTTCAGATCATTTATGAATATGTTGAACAACAGTGGCCATAGTACAGATCCTTAGGGGACTCTATTTACCTCTCTACTGTGAAAACTGTTTATTCCTACCCATTGTTTCTTATATGTTAACCAATTACTGATCCATGAAAGCCAAAGAACACTCTGTCCACTGGATCACCCTTACCACATGCTTGTTGACCCTCTCAAAGAATTCTAATAGATTAGGGAGACATGATTTCAATTTATAAAAGCCCTGCTGACTCTTCCCATATATCATATTCATGTCTGTGTCCAATAATTCTGTTCTTTACTATAGTTTTAATCAATTTGCCTGGTGCTGAAGTTAGGCTTACCAGACTGTAATTTCCAGGATCACCTCTGGAACCTCAACATTAAATACATAAATAAATAAATAATCAGCAGTACATTAGCTATCCCCCAGTCATCTGGTATAGTGGCTCATATAAGTCATATGTTATCACAGTTAGAGTTCTTCAATTTTATATATGAGTTCCATTAAAAGCATTGGGTGAATGGTCCTAGTGACTTATTACTGTTTAATTTATCAATTTCTTCCAAAACCTCCTCTCTTGCCATCTCAGTATGGGACAGTTGCTAAGATTTGTCACCTAAAAAGAATGGCTAAAGTGTAGGAATCTCCTTCACATCCTCTGCAGTGAAGATGGATGCAAAAAAAATTCATGTAGTTCTCTGCAGTGGCTTGTCTTCCCTGTGTGCTGCTTTAGCACCTTGATCATCCAGCGGCCCCACAGATTATTTGGCAGGCTTTCTGCTTCTGATTACTTAAAAATATTTTCTTGTTAGTTCCTGTGTCTTTTGCTAGATGTTCCTCAAATTCTGCTTTGGCCTGTCTAAATTATACTTCCACAATTGACTTGCAAGAATTTGTCTTTTCCCCAGTAGACTTCGGATAATGAGAATGCATCCTTAGTTTCCTGGAAGAAGAGGAGGAAAGAACAGGAGAATGAAGCCTCTTGGAGTGCCTGGGTGTGGCTTAATGCTAGTAAGGCCACGTAAGCATAGAGAGTTAATGGTAATTAATTACCAGTGGTTTCTGGTATACTGAAGACAAGAGCCAGGAGATCAGGTAGGACTGTACCACAGAGAGGGTGGAAAGCTCTAATTACATGAGAGGTAAATGTGACATTCCTCCCATATTCTTCATAGAAATATGGTTATGATATGAATGGCATAAAATATATTTTATGCACAATGGCTCATGTAAGGTATCATTGGAAAGGTTATGATTTACTGAATGCGATTATCCAATTTGTATGCATGTAGAATTTCTGTATCTAAAGTTAGGAATATTGATTATGTCACAATTACAAATGTGTGTGTATTTCCGAGACACCTACCAGACAACCAGCCATCACAGCCTTGATAAGCCATTAGGAAGAAACAAAAAGATTGTGAAGATACTAATCTCTCTTTTTCCTGAGTGGCATCCTGGGACATAGCTGTGACACTACCAGGAAAGGTGGTAAGATCACCCAATACAACATACCACCTTGGACACTGTTGGTAGGGAGATGGGGATCAAATAAAGATTTCCTGCCTTAGGTAAATCTTTTTAAGGCTGGGGAAGGGTTTAATCTGAACTTTCCTCCACTGCCTATCCAAGAGGGAGGACTGCTGAAAGAACCAGAAGAGATGAAGGAACTAACCTGAAGGGAAAGGCATGGGTGAGTCCTGACTGAGACAGGGGTCCAGTGTATAAGAAAAAAATAAGTGGAACTCTAAGCTACTGAAATGCTGCAACTTATCTAAAATAACATTTAGGATGAAGAATTGCTTCTTGAAACTAGCATCTGTAAGATCTTAAGCTTAGTATGTGTGTTTTGTTTTATTTGCTTTGTTTTTTATCCCTTATAATCACTTAAAATCTACCTTTTATAGTTAATAAACATGCCTTTGTTTATAATTAAACCCAGTTTGTGCAATCCATATCTAGGGAGTTGGGTGAGGGAAAAGCTGTGCATCTCTCTCTTCACAGTGAGGGAGAGGGCAAATTTTTAAGACCTTGCACTGTGCAGATCTTTCTATACAGCGCAAGATAGTATTATTTTGGGTTTATTCCCCAAAAGGGGTGTGCACGTGAGTTTGAGGTGAAACCTCTCACACAGAGCTGACTTCAGTCTGTGTCTGCAGCTGGGTGTGGCCCTACCTGTGTGCTGCAAGAGGCCGGAGAGCCTAATCAGCAAAACAGGGAGAAGGAGCCCAGGCTGGTGGAGCAAGAGGGGCTCAGTGAAACCCCAATACATCAGGTGGCATCCCAGAAGGAGGGTGTCCAAGCTGTCACAGTAGGTTCTAGTTACAGGAACCAAATATATCAAGCCCAGCTCTTCTGCAGATACTTCAGACGTGGAATCTCTCTCATAGGTAGGAGCTCAAGGAAACTGCACTGATACCTGTTGGTGATACCAATGGAGTCATCAGCGGGGGCGGGGGGGGGTCAGATCCAGAGCCATAGGTGCAAAATCACAGTTCTCTTGAGAGCAACGCTGCTGCTTCTCTTTTTCTTATATTTTCCCCTCAGCGCCAGATAGAAGGAGAAACCCTGACAAAATCTGTTTCTAGAGTTGATGCAGAGGGAGCAGCTGGCACCAGGGATGAACTTAGGCCATGTCTATAATACCAATTTTTGTAGACAAAAGTTATGTCAACACTCAGAAGTGGACATAATAGTCAGAACTGAGGGACGGGGATATCGGATACCCAGCTGGAAAGAGGGAACTTCTGGACTGGGGAGAGAGAGCAGCCAGAGCCCACCTGGATGCAGGAGACCCCTGTATGCACTGTGCTGTGGGTTGCTAGGCCTGACGGCCCAGAAAGTTTCCTGTGCTGGGTTCAGATGCTCAATAAACCCTCCTGTTTTATGCTGGCCGAAGTCACTCCGGTGTAGAGATCAGGGTTACATTATTCCTTCTGGGAGTGGAGGCCCCAGAGGTCCAGATGAGTGGACTTCCTGGGGGTAGTGGGGAGAGAGAGACATGCTGAAGGCTCAGAGAGGTGCGGTTACAGGGAGCGGAGGAGCCTATGGCTTAACCTCCAAGAGAGTGGACCCCTGAGAAGGGCTGTCACACTGAAGGGGGTTCCTCCCAGGGATCGTACAGAGCCGAGAGAGAGCATGAATCCTGTGAGACTGTGACACAATGGTGACATTTGGTGCCTGATATTCCAGTAAGAAAATGATTAAAATGCCTGTGCATGTATTGGCAGTGCCTGCAATTCCAATTTGTAGGGGAAAAAATAAAGATGATTTACCATGATAAAACGTTGTGTTTATTGCACAATAGCACACACACACTCACAGATGCTTGGTGGTAAAGGAGTAACCAGGGAAGGGCAGACTTTCATAACTGTGTGTAGGTCTAGCTATCACTATGAAGGTTGTACAATGGGTAGAGTGAAGGGGAAACACAGAAGTCCCGGAAAAAGTGGAGAGGACTGTGTGGGCAGAGTTTGGGGCGAGGGGCGGCAATGGAACAGTGGAATGTGCGGCAGTGGAAGTCAAGCACAGATTTGTTCAGTCTGCAGCATTAATGCTCCTTCATTACTTTAATCATCCACTCAGTTGAATCCTCAACACACACAATTCTCTTTTCTATCCTGTCATTTGGCTTCCAAGCACTCCTTGCGTTCCCTATATTCTGCATTGGCACACTGCAGAACCTCCCAAAATGTTGTATTTGTCGCATCTTGGGTGCATTCTTATCACGCGGAGATGCTCGGCCAGGGTGCCTGGGGTGTTCCTAAAGGTATTCACATCTGGTGAAGCACAGGGGACAATGCATAGAAGTGGGATTGTTAAATTCATGCACAGCATTGAAACATTTCAGTTAAATACACCTTTTGCAACATTGCAATCACTTTCTCACAGAGCCTAGTCAGGCACATACCTCTGTGAACACCCAAAGTATGGTGAGTGTTGGCATATGTAGGAGTGTGAGGGGGAGCACACACAGAGCGCTCCACATGGGGAAAAGAGCATATACTCTTTTCAAGGGTTGTGGTGAAGCATTTTAGGGAAAAATTTCTAAAATTCTCCCACACTTTACCACAGGCAGGGGTCATTCTAGCAGACATCTCACTGCTATGGGTAAGCAGGGAAATGAGGGTACATTTCCTCCATGCTTGTGGCTTCTGTCCTTCTCCATGTGCTGCTCACCGATGTGCTGCTTTGGTCCCTGCACAAATAATTGCCTAATGCCATGGGAAAAAGTTTCCTACAATGGGGAAAGGAACAAAGCTGCTCTGCCATGGAACCTTTGGCAGAGGATTACTAAGTACCTCCAGAAAACTTTCCTGGAGGTGTCTCTGCAGTATTTCTGTGAGATCTTGGCGTGCATCAACACCCTTCATCATCAGATGCCTCTTATGTATTCCCACTGGGCCGACTGGAAGGGGCATAGACAGTTGAAGAAAAAGCAGGTGGATGATCCTGGGCAGTGGCTGGGGTACCATCCTTGGGCGCATCCTCAAAATGCCTGTTTCTGGCTGCCCTGGTCTCTAGAGGGGTAGGCTGGGCAGAAGAACGGGAAGAAGAAGGGTGCCATTGCCTAAACCCCCGTCTTTCTAAAGGAGCTGGACTGGGGGACACTCCACAACCTTGACTGAGGCAAAGGAGGTGGAAGCATTCTAGCTTGTTGAAGGGTGTGCGGGCCCAAGGACCGGAGGGTGGCATGGGAGGAGTTAAGACTGTGGAGCTGTGCATCAGTTTGCTCTCAGAAGAGCCCTGCTCCCTCAAATGGGAGATCCTGACGGGTAGTCTGATTCTCCTGGAACAGCTCCGGAGACTCTAACCAGGAGCTGCGCCTCATGACCACTGCAGAAGCAATCATTCTGGCCACCAAGTCTGTAGCATTCCAGGCCATCTGGAGGGTGCCTCTCACCACTGCTTTTCCGTAGTCCACTAAGGTGACAAACTCCTGGGCTTATTCCATTGGTATACCATGAACATGGCTTGAAGTCTGGGGAACGGAGCATGGCCTACAGCAAAGTCCCAGCTGGGACTCTAACTACTAAAACTATCTAACACTTAACTTAATGGTTAAACTAAGTACCTAAGAACTAACTACAAAGGAAACAGAACAATGGGCTAAAACAGGGGTTCTCAAACTTATTAAGCTCGAGACCCCTTTCCGCTCTGCCGCAACCACTGACGTCCCGGGGGTATGTCCACCGAAATGTCACCGAATTTAACTCTTCCGGTTTCGGCAGCATTTTGGTGGATGCAGCATCTCTGTGTCCGCCGAAATGCCGCTAAAAGCGGAAGTGTTCCACTCAGCGGCTTTTCGGCAGACACACTCCTGCATTTGGAGCGGCTGCCGAATGCAATGAGAGCTTGCGACCCCCCTGGAATTGCCCTGTGACCTCCAGGGGGGTTGCGACTCCCAGTTTGAGAACCGGTGGGCTAAAAGAACCACTAATGCTCTTGCAATGCAAAACAAGGCACTCTCACCAACCGTCAGGGCGGTATGAAGGAACAGAGGGCGTAATGTCGGCAGCACTTCATATACCGACGCATAAGCGCAGCACTTAACAGGGCAATGCAGCTAATAATTACCGCTAAGGCAAAAGTCTCCAACAACTGCCCATGGGCGCACATGCACCTAGAATGGAATCGACATGAGCAAGTACTCAAAGAAAAGACATCCTGTTCATGTAAATGATACAGCTCAACATCATCCACTCTACCCTATCTGTGGAAGAGGTCATGAGGAAGCAAATCTGGCAGAACCCAGACTCTCTTGACCCCTTTCCATCCTGGTTTCAGACCTGGATATAGTGCAGACCATTCTGTACCTAGAGGTACATGACCTTGCAGTGATCTGTCTTACAGTGAGTGACTCAATTGAAATCTCATAGAATATCAGGGTTGGAAGGAACCTCTAGTCAAACCCCCCTGCTCAAAGCAGGACCAATTCCCAACTAAATTATTCCAGCCAGAGCTTTGTCAAGCCTCATTTTAAAAACCTTTAGGGAAGGAGATTTCACCACCTCCCTAGGGAACCCATTCCAGTGCTTCACCACCCTCGTAGTGAAAAAGTTTTTCCTAATATCCAACATAAACCTTCCCCACTGCAACTTGAGACCATTTCTCCTTGTTCTTGCATCTGCTACCACTGAGAACAGTCTAGATCAGGGGTTGGCAACCTTTCAGAGGTGGTGTCCCGAGTCTTCATTTATTCACTCTAATTTAAGGTTTCCCGTGCCAGTAATACATTTTAACATTTTTAGAAAGTCTCTAAGTCTTTAACATAGAACTAAACTATTGTTGTATGTGAAGTAAATAAGGTTTTTAAAATGTTTAAGAACCTTCATTTAAAATTAAATTAAAATGCAGAGCCCCCCTGAGCAGTGGCCAGGACCTGGGCAGTGAGAGTGCCACTGAAAATCAGCTCGTGTACCGCCTTTGGCACCCGTGCCATAGGTTGCCTACCCCTGGTCTAGATCCATCCTCTTTGGAACCCCCTTTCAGGTAGTTGAAAGCAGCTATCAAATGCCCCCTTGTTCTTCTCTTCTGCAGACTAAACAATCCCAGTTCCCTCAGCCTGTCCTCATAAGTCATGTGCTCCAGCCCCCTAATCATTTTTGTTGCTCTCTGCTGGACTCTCTTCAATTTATCCACAGCCTTCTTGTAGTGTGGGACCCGAAACTGGACAGTTATCCAGATGAGGTCTCACCAATGCCGAATAGAGGGGAATGATCACATCCCTTGATCTGCTGGAAATGCCCCTTCTTATACAACCCAAAATGGCGTTAATCTCTGTGTGCATTAACACACTGTTCTGCCACAATACTTAGGTGCACAAGGGAACGTGAAGCACACGCAAACACATAGTCTTGTACATTTCTGTCCCTTCACTCACTTCTAGAATACACAGAGCAAAGGACAGCTCTATCTCATGTAACCAAGCAGCATCAATTAAAAAAAATAAAATATATATATATATATATATAGTGACAAAGCTCCAAGTCTGTACTTGTGGGTCCTGCACTTCCTGGCAGATTTAGGGGCCTCAGAAACTCATCTAGGCCCCAGAGTGACCTCCCTTCCTCAGTATAATTGGCAAGAGTCACCACCTAGTGAGTTACCTTCGTCACAGGCCAGTATGGAAGATGGAAAAGGGGGGAGCCCGGGCCCGCCCTCTACTCCGGACTCCAGCCCAGGGACCCTAATAGTATCAGCTAAGATGGCTGACCTTTTATCCACAAAACACAATACAATTCCCTGGGCTACTTCCCCACAGCAGTCCCCGCTTCTTCAAACACCACTTCACCCTTACCTCAGGGCCTTCTTCCTTCAGTATGATATGTTGTCCAACACTCAGTCTCACCAACAGCATAACTTCCTTCCACAGCTCCTGACACCCACAGCCCACCTGACTAACTGGGAGGTTTTTATCTGGTTTCAGCCAGTCCCTGATTGGCTTCAGGTGTCCCAATTAGGCTAGCTGTTTCTACTCCTTTCTAGAAGGTTCTTAATTGGCCCCAGGTGTCTTGATTGGCCTGGAGTAGCCTTTGTTTGGCTATCCAGGGAACAGGGACCTGCACATCCTGAGACTAATATACCTGCCTTCCAGCACTCTCCTATATCCTTCTGGTCTGACTCCGTCACAATATATATCCCTTACTAGGGCTCTCCTCTCCTGCACCGAGTGCGCCAGACATGGACTGCTGGGACTGGCTAAACTCCTCTGGAGTGGAAAAGAGGTCCTGACTCACCATGCCACTGGACAACCCTGCCACGTGCTCCACATCCTCCAAACTTGACTTCCTCATGCACAACTTCTCCTCAGGGTTGAGTCCACTGTCCGCTGTCTCCAGCCCTGCCAAAGTATCCACAGGGCTCTTGGCAGTGGAGATGGGGTCACTGCCAAGGATGGAGTCCAGCTCCTTACAGAAGTGACAGGTCTTCCGCACAGCACCAGAGCGACGGTTTACCTTCTGGTACACCTCTTTCAGTTCTTTTATCTTCGCATAGCACTGATGCATGTCCTGTTCATAGCCCTTATCCAACAAGCTACGAGAAATCTGACTGTAGGTAAAGAAGTTCCTATGGCTGGTGCGGAGCTGGGACTGCACAGCCTCCTCTCCCAACAGTGCCGGCTGATCCAACAACTCAGGTGTGCTCCAAGCAGGTGAACACTTGCTGCAGGGAGCCACCATGGTCAGCTGGGAAGATGTGATGTGAGCTCTCCACGCCACTCAAACAGAAAGGAACATTTCAAAAATTCACGGGCCTTCAAAGAGGGAGGAGTGGATGTCTAATATCAGTGTTCCCCCTATGTGCACCACTATGGAGGGGTTGTGTGACACATCACCTTCATAATGGCTCACATAAGAAAATTCATGTGGTGCGGGTGAGGCTGAGGGGTTTCAAGTGTGGGAAGGGGCTCAGGGATGTGCCAGAGGGTTGTGGTGCAGGGGTGAAAGGGCTCCAGCAGTGGGCTCTTGGATGGAGCCAGGGATAAGGGACTTGGGGCTGGGACAGAGGGTTGGGTACAGGGGATGTGGGCTCTAGAGTGGGGCCATGGAGAGAGGGCACCCCCCCACACACCCCAGTTCTCTCTCCCTGCAGTAGCACCTGGGCTGGGGCTGCAGGATAGGCGCCCCTCCCCTTGAGGGTCCGGTGTAGACTGCAGCTGGTTTCAGGCCTGGCTGGGCCACACCTGGGTTCAGGCTGGGGTATGGGCATCCCAGCAGACTTGGGGACAAGTGAGAGGCGCCACTCCCCTGGTGGGTTCCCTGAGTGCCTGCACAGCACTAAGGCTGTTGCACAACCACACAGCTTACAGGTAACTTAGATGCCTATGTACCTGGGTGCAAGGCAGCGGAGTTCAACCTGCAAGCCAGAGCAGGTCACGATAGGCACTATGAGACACCTCCTGGAGGCCATTTACTACAACCTAACCAACCATGGTATCTTTACTGAGACTCTGTTGATATAACTTTGCTGCAAAAAGCTCTAAGCCTCTCAGTGAGGTGCTTCTATTTTGTCAGCAAAGCAGGATTGCAGTATGTACACGTCTACTGTTTTGTCAATGAAACTTGACTTTTGTCAACAAAACGGTGTCGTGTAGTTAAGGCCAGAGCATCAAAGCAAAACATAAGGTGGAACAGATAGTTTAGCATAAGTAGTTAACACATATTCTAAGACGGTGGTTCTCAACCAAGGCTCTGGGGCCCACTCGGGGACCACAAGCAGGTTTCAGGGAGTCCACCATGCATGGCCAGTATTAGACTTGCTAAGACCCAGGGCAGAAAGCCAGAGCCACCCCACACAGGACTGCAACCCAGGGCCCCAAGCCCACCACCCGGGGCTAAAGTCAAAGTCTGAGCAACTTAGCTTTGTGATGTCCCCTGTGGCACGGGGCCCTGAGCAACTGCCCTACTTATTACCTCCTAAACCTGATCCTGGCTTTTTGATGCAGAAAAACTGCTTTTGTGTCACAGCTGTGCCATGGAGTTTTTATAGCATGTTGGGCGGAGTAAGGCTTCAGAAAGAAAATATTGCAAACCCTGTTCTAAGAATCAGGGGGGTAGCCGTGTTAGTCTGGAATTGCAGAAGTGACAGAGTCCTGTAGCATCTTAAAGACTAACTGAAGTATTGAAGCATAAGCTTTCGTGTGCTAATACCTACTTTGTCGGATGCACGCAGTGGAAGTCTTCCACTGCATGCATCCAACGAAGCGGGTATTAGCCCACGTAAGCTTATGCTTCAGTACTTTAGTTAGTCTTTAAGATGCCACAGGACCCTGTTCTAAGAGACCATTCCAGGTGGAGTGGCCTGTTAACAGCTCTGCAGACATAGGACAAAAAAGGGGGATTAGGGGGTTACACGTTGTTGTACCAAGCCTTGAATTAATTTAAGCTCCCAGGCTCATTTTTTAAGATGGGGTGCATGTATTCCATGTGGATGAGGACTGAAGTCAAATATGGAGTGGCTGTTTAGTGAAAAACTGTTCGCTCCTATGATATGGCTTTTTATAACAATCCCTAATCTACTAACCCCACTTTTTGGCCGACTGCAGAGGTGTTAATGGGCCACTTCACCTTGAATAGCTACCCAGACCTGAAGAAGAGCTCTGAGTAGCTTGACAGCTTGTCTCTTTCACCAACAGGAGTTGATCCAACCAACTATATCACCTCAACTACCATATGTCTCTAATATCCTGGGCCCAGCACTACTACAACGCTGCAAACAAAATAGAAATAAGGAGCACATTTTAAATAGTGATTATAATTAACCATTGGAACAGTGTCCCTAGAAACACAGTGGATTCTCTCACCTGAAGTTTAAAATCAAGACTGGTTATCTTTCTAAAATGTATGATATAGCTCAAACAAAAATTTCAGGACTGATGTAGTATTACTGAGTGCGGTTTTATGGCCTGTGCATGTAGGTGGTTGGACTACAGGATATTAATGATCCCTTCTGGCTTTAAAATCTATGAAAAAAACCTCCTGATGGATAATGTATATAGAAAATAAGTGTAACTGTAGGTAATGGAAAGATTTCCTCTTCCCGACTTGGATAGCACCCTTCATTTTGCTTGTCTTTGGGGCCAAAACGTTTTAGAACTATTTGGAATAAGAATGAAAGTGACGAATAATTGTAGGTGGGCAGCACAGTGCCCACAACACTATGCAGGGTATTGGTTTGTTTCTGACTCAGAGGGAAGGAGCACCAGCCACTGAATCACTAACAACACTTCCTGCAGCACCTGCTATTTCAGTGTCTGGTCACCAGATGAAATGCCATTTAGCTTCACAGCTCAAGATACTATGGCTTCAGGCACACAGGTAACTCCCAGTGTTGCGCCTCTGGGTGTGCTGCAAGCATGCAGAGCAAACTTATTCAATGAACCTCCCATAGCAAGAAAGTCCAACTGTCATTCCCAATAGCAAAAAATATTTTATAATAAATTACAGAACAAAATAAAATGTCAAACATGGGATTGCAGTGACACTTCAGTTACTTTGTTTCAGTCACTCAGAGAAAACTCCATTTAGAAACAAATTCCTGAAAAGACCTTTCTAGCCTCTGATCAAATTTTAGCTGCAGAATTTAATAGGAAATGCATTTAAAATTGAGGCTCTGGCTGTTATCACACAAGACTATTGCTCCAACCCTCTGAATATGAGCCACCAAAGGTTCAAAGGGAGACAATTCCCAGAAGAGCCTTCCGGCAGAGGTCTCACCCATCCCCTGCACCCAAGAGAAATCATGAGTGCTGAATGTGGGGGTGGTGTTGAACTCCCAGGGGTGGACCAAAACTCCACATAATACTGCTGACATACCAGCAATTCTAGTTCCCAAAAAGGTGGAGCAAAACTATTTGGAGAAAAGGGAAAAGTGCAATCCTTATTTTGTTTTAAAAGTCACAATGGCAAAAGGTCAAACACCTGAAGTCAGAATTCCAGCTCACAGTAACCAGCTGATTTTGCAAGTACAGATATTTAAGTATCACAGAAAGTGCTTCACAGAAGTTAGATTGCATACAAGGCTGCCCTGGTGTCTTCACAGCACACAAGGTGGTAGACATTTTGCTCTTGCTGTTTTCTCCAGTCAAAGGTTTTGCAGCGCTTTGCTTCTTAAAGTCTCTCTTAGTGGCTGCTTCTATTCTGGTACTTTGTCCTCGTTTCCTGCAAGAAGTTTCTGAAGGCTGGTTCTTCGTGGCTTTCCTCAGTGACTGGGGGGGGGGGGGGGGGGGGGGGAGGAAAACCAAAAACATAATTCAGTACTAAGCTAGCTCTTACCCTGCTTAAGGTTCTTAGTTAAGGCGGGAAAAAGACTACTGGGAACACTGAGTAATATGGAAAATGTCTATCTAGGTATTAATCTACTTGCAATTCCCTTCTCCTTGGCCCACTCAAGTCACAGAAATTCCCAGGAGAGGAATATGAAAAGCTAGAGAGAACTGGACAGGGAAGAGGAACACAAACACTGTCTCTCCTCCACCCCACAACTCCCTGTCACCCCCCACCCCACACACTTCAGTTGAAAAGCAGCTGGCAATCGAGTAGGATCCCCATGGAACAATGGGATTGAAAAACCTGCAACACAGGACACCGTACCTGGCCCATGGGGCATTGCCAATCCTTCCCAAAGCACATTGCGGCCAGTTGCACAGTGGGGTAGCTACCCACAGTGCATTGCTCTCAGTGTCAATGCAAAAGTTGCTAGTGTGGATGTGCTCTGCTGACACAAGGAGCGCAGTGTGAACATGCAACAGTGGTTTAATTAAAGTGCTTTAATTACAACAGCATAACTTTCAGCGACAAAACTCTGCAGTGTAGACATAGCCTAAGACATAGCCTTTCCTATCCATCCACACAGCTAAAACTCTCACCCAAGTCTCACATCTCAGTTACTGAAACATTCTTCTCGCTAGCCTTGACAAATGCAATCTTGCCTCGCTTATATCCAGTCAGAATGCTGGCTGCAAAGAATTTTCCTAGCCTCTCTCTTTGACCAGGTCACCCGTCTCTTGCACCCCTCTTCTGTTTCTCCCTTCTCTATCATATCAAACAAACCTGCTTGCATTAGTTTAAAAGGCCCCTCATGGTCAATCTCCACTTTACCAATTATTTTATTTGCTAATGAGCTGTTGATGTTTGCGCCTGGCTCCACCTATGGTGTCAGCCTCCACTGCGTGCTTGTTACACTTTCAAACAAGCATTTTCTCCAAAGCTGCTCCTCACTCTTCGGAAGTGTTCCCCCAAACTTCCACAAAGCTATCTCATTATCCACTTTCAAATCCCCTCTCAAAACTCTGCCATGGTGCCTACAAAAATGTTGACAATGGTTAGGCTACCGGTGAGCTAAGACCCCTGTTTATAATGCTGACTCCATGTACTCCCCCATCCATTTGTTATCTCTTTGTCCTATATTTAGATTGTAAGCTCCTTTAGGTAAGTACTGTCTTTCTGTTCTGTTTGGACAGCACCTCGCACAATGGGCACTGGTCCACAAAAAACGGTTACTAACCTCCATAACTGCTGTTCTTCGAGATGTGTTGCTCATATTTTTGAATAAATGGCCAAGAGTTTATTTAAAACCAGGGTTTCTTCCTGATCCAGCAAACAGAACGCCAAGTCCACAGAGGGCCCTAATTCCTAGGAAAGGATTGGAAGGACTAGGCCTACTGAGACCCCATAAAACCATGTGCTTGGTTTAAGCTGGAGCTGTGATGAACATGAATCCCACAAGGAAATCCCTTAGATGGGGTGTTGAAGGACTGCGCCTGCCAAAGCCTATGTTAGGCTTTGGATGATCTCTGGTAAGCTTATTAGCAACTGTGTAGGTTCTTCATTGTTTTTACTATGTTTTCCTTTGTAGTGTTTTTACCTTAAGAATAAAATGGGCTTGCATAAAAACAGCTGTGCTGCAACGAACTATAACTGTGGAGTGTCGCACTGTTCTCCATGTCTGAAGAGAAAGCAGGCAGCTGTGCTTGGGCAGCCTGCCTCAGATGTGAATAATACAGTGAAGGCAGGGAACTGTGCAGCATGGGAATGCCTGAGTTGGGAGGGAGCGCTGAAGAAAGGCAGAGAGCTTGTTGGAGAGCTGGAAGCATGAGAGTTATGTGTTCTTGATGGACCACTGTGGGGAAACAGAGGTGCAGTTGCTCTGAACTGTCCCACATGGTGCGCACAGGTTTCTCTTCCACTCTTGTCATTTCCAACCTCTCCTCCTTCACCTCATTCTTTTGAAGAATGACTCCATCTGACTCCCCCACCTTCCTATTCCACACCACAGTTACCTGCCTCTCCCTGACTGACCCATTCACCTTCCTCTCCAATTTTGGATTCACAGCTCTCACTCTTGCCCTCTTCACAATTTCCTACCTTTGGTGTCTCCAATGGCTACACTGATAACCTGTCTCATCCCTGGCATCCCACCTCATTTGACCTTCAACCCTGAATCAGCTCTCTCACTATAACAGCCATGCACTTGACCTCTGATCTCCCCTCTCAAGGGGCATACTGTGTAATTCCAAACCACAGGCAGACTTGCTTTTCCTTACCTTGATGGTCAATATCATCATCATCACTCTCTCTCTTTTCATCTTCCTCATCCAAAGTTCCTCGTGTCATGATCAAGTCAGAGGGGCTCAATGCAGAAGTGTCAGAAGAATCTAGTGAGAAATAGAAGCTTCTAAAGAAGAAGTCTCATACTGACAACAACCCAATTCCCTAATATTTCATAATGTAAGCATCTGCACACAGCAACCACAGCTATCGGTACCTACTCCACAAGTATGGACCACACCACACGGTCCCCATAGACACAAATACATGTGCTAGACTGTGAGATGCTACACATTAACAGGTCTCCTGTAGAACCCCACAGATTACAGCTCCACCCATATTGTTGAATTCTTGTTGGATGTCAATTTTATTGCTGTGTCACCCTCCCTGGAATGTTTTATCATTAACACAATCTATTTATTTCTAGCATGCTCACTCCCCTATCAGCTAGGCACTAGGGTTTCTTCTTTCCCTGACCTTCTGCTGGGGCTAATACATAAAACAGAGGTTCTCAAACTGTGGTCCACAAAGAGTTCCCTCAAAGGTATGCGCCTGGGTTGCCGGGAATGAGAGAATGAAGGCCCCCACCCCCCTGATGAGTTGAGCCATGCAAGGGTGGCTCCACTACTTAGGTGCCTGAACCCTGGAGAAGACACACATCTAAGATGAGGTGGTGGCCTTGAGGGGAATTGGGGATGTGCAGGGCTGTGGTGGCCAGAGAAAGAGGCAACTTTCCCCAGCTCCAGGGCTGTGGCTGCCGGAGAGAGATCCCACTCCTTCCCAGCCCCAGCTCGGGAGCTGTCGCAGCGTGGGGGAGAGGGGACATCCATCGCATTGGAAAGGTAAGACCACTGATATTAAAATATGAGTTGTGCGCTTTTATTTGTAGAACAAAAAATGTTAACTATTAAGGGTTTTTTATATAGTGCTTTTATCCAAAGCGCTTTACAACAGATAGCTAACGGTACAAACAACATTTGGAAAGATCATTAAGTGGTCCAAGATCCGCAGCAATTTTCAAGTGGTCTGTGGAAAATAAAGTTTGAGAATCACTGGCACAGAAGATGAGACCCTCCCACAGGGCAATGGTCTAAGCCCTAGGACTAAGTTGCTTTTATACTTTTGGGCAAAGAGAAAAGCTCCAGAGACTTTTCAAGGCAAACTCTACAGAGACTCTTCTGAAGTTAAATTACGCCACCATGCAAAACCCTTTCATTACCTGCAAGTGCGTTGCTCTCCATAGCCACAGAGCCCATGTCTTTCTGCAAACGTTCCAGCTGCTCTTTCTGCTGCTTGCTCTGGGCTTTCGCCTAAACAAAACACATTTTAGTATGATTAATATAACACCCAGCACAGGGTCTCTGGACACAGTTAAAGAAATACAAGTAAAACAATATCCCCACTCTAGAAGAGAAGACTACCCAAACATTGGGTAAAGGTATGAGTCAATAAATGGACTTTACAGCATTATTTGTTGGACCAGAGGAGGGAAGTGAATTCCAGAGTTGAGGGACCTCCACTAGGAACACTAAGCCATCCAGTCTCAACTGTCACACTAGTGCATTGAGAAAGGTGTCTCTTGGATACCCAGGACTCAAAGCATGTAGGGGTACAATCTACTTTGGTTTCAGTGGAATACACTGACTTCAATTAGTTACTCTTGAGTCACTGAAAACAGAATTTGGACCACAGGACTTTATACACTACCATCACCTAAAGTTGCAACTTGAAATGAACAGAAAGCTAGCAGAGTCTTTGGAGAACTGGCACAGTAAGTTCCACAGTCAAAAGTGCTCAAATGATCAACATTCTATGTTAGCTAGAGTGTGACAGCACTAGTCTACATGGGGTGTATTGCAGAAATACGATTGGTGGTTACAAATCATTTGCTCTGAAAAATATTTCTGAACCCTAGACAGGAACTTTGGGATAGGAGCAGGGATCATGAAGATGAGTTTAGCTATTGTTCAAAGTTGTGCATAATGAAAGTAAACCTGATTATCTGGTGGTTCAGATCACATTTTATCTCAGTCACCTCACTCATCCCTAGAGGTCATAGAATGGCAGAATCTATGACCCCAAGACACAGACTTGGAAGGGCTAATAGCATAACTGAGGGTAAATGACAGCAGACTATGGAAAGCATGCAAGGAAATAGTAAAGGAGCGTAAGTTCCAATTATCCAACAAGTTCTTGGAATGTACTGGGAGACAATTTTTTATTTCAGAAGGGGAGAAGTTGTTCTAGATTTGATTTTGACAAATAGGGAGGAACTGGTTGAGAATTTGAAAGTGAAAGGCAGATTGGGTGAAAGTGATCATGGTAGAGTTCATGATTCCAAGGAATGGTAGGAGGGAGAAAAGCAAAATAAAGACAATGAATTTCAAGAAGGCAGACTTTAGCATACTCAGGGAGTTGGTAGGTAAGATCCCATGGAAAGCAGGTTTAAGTGGAAAAACAATTGAGGGCTGTTGGCAGTTTTTCAAAGAGACATTATTAAGGGCACAAGAGCAAACTATCCCACCACATAGGAAAGATAGGAAGTATGGCAAGAGACCACCCTGGCTTACGCAGAAGATCTTCAATGATCTAATAATAATTTTTTAAAAAGAGTCCTATGAAAAGTGGAAACTATATTCATCCTTTGTAATTTGACCTAAACAAATAACACAAGTATGTAGGAAAAAATTAGAAAAGCCAAAGCACAAAATGAGATCAAACTAGCTAGAGACATAAAGGGTAACAAGAAAACATTCTACAAATACATTAGAAGTAAGAGAAAGACCAAGGATAGGGTGGGGGGAAAACAGTAACAGAAAATGTGGAAATGGCAGAGGTGCCTAATGACATCTTTGTTTCAGTTTCACCAAGAAGGCTGGTGGTGATTGGATGTCTAACATAGTGAATACCAGTGAAAATGAGGTAGGATCAGAGACTAAAATAGGGAAAGAACAAGTTACAAATTACTTAGACAAGTTAGACGTCTAGGTCACCAGGGCTTGATGAAATGCATCCTACAATATTCAAGGAGCTGACTCAGGAGATATCTGAGCCATTAGCAATTATCTTTGTAAAGTCATGGAGATGGGAGACATTCCAGAAGACTGGGAAAGGGCAAATCTAATGCCAATATATAAAAAGAGAAATAAGGACAAACGGGGAATTACAGACCAGTCAGCTCAACTGTACCCAGAAAGATAATGGAGAAAATAATTAAGCAATCAATTTGCAAACATCTAGAAGACAATAAGGTGATAATTAACAGTTAGCATGGATTTGTCAAGAACAAATCTGTGTCAAACCAACCTGATAGCTTTCTTTGACAGGGTAACGAGCCTTGTGGAAAGGCGGGAAGCAGTAGATATAGTATATCTTGACTTTAGTAAAGCTTTTGATACTGTCTCACATGGCCTTCTCATAAATAAATTAAGGAAATGCAACCTAGATGGAGATACTATAAGGTGGGTACATAACTGATTAGAAAATCTTTTCCAGAGAGTAGTTAGCAGTGGCTCATAGTCATGCTGGAAGGGCATAATGAGTGGGGTCACGCAAGGAGCAGTTCTGGGTCTGGTTCTGTTCAATATCTTCATCAATGATTTAGATAATGGCAGAGAGATTACACTTATAAAGTTTGCAGACAATACCAAGCTGGGAGGGATTTTGCAAGTGCTTTGGAAGATGGGATTATCATTCAAAATGATCTGGACAAACTGGAAAAATGGTCTGAAGGAAATAGGATAAAATTCAGTAAGGACAAATGCAAAGTACTCCACTTAGGAAGGAACAATCCATTGCACACGTACAAACTGAGAAATGACGGCCTAGGAAGGAGTACTGTGGAAAGGGATCATAGTGGATCACAAGCTAAATATGAGTCAACAGTGTAACACTGTCAAAAAAACAACAAACCCACATCATTCTGGGACATATTAGCAGGAGTGTTGTAAGCAACACGAGAAATAATAATTCTGCTCTAATCTGCACTGATTTAGGCCTCAACTGGAGTATTGTGTCCAGTTCTGGGCGCCACATTTCAGGAAAGACGTGGACAAATTGGAGAAAGTCCACAGAAAAGCAACAAAAATGATTAAAAGTCAAGAAAACATGACCTATGAGGGAAGATTGAAAAAAAATGTGTTTGTTTAGTCTGGAAAAGAGAAAACTGAGAGGGGACATAACAGATTTCAAATACATGGGGGAGGAGGGAGAAAAATTATTCTTCTTAACCTGAGGATAGGACAAGAAGCAATGGACTTAAATTACACACAGAGAGATTTAAGCTGGACATCAGGAAAATCTTCCTGTCAGAGTGGTTAAGCACTGCAATAAATTGCCTAGGGAGATTCTACAATCTCTATCCCTGGAAATTTTTAAAAGCAGGTTAGACAAACACCTGTCAGGGATGGTCTAGATCAAGGGTGGGCAAACTTTTTGGCCCGAGAGCTACATCAGGGTTCAAAATTATGTGGAGGGCCAGGTAGGGAAGGCTATGCCTTCCCAAACAGCCTGGCCCCACCCCCTTTCTGACCCCCACCCACTTCCCATACCCTGACTGCCCCCCCTCAGAACCTCCAACCCATCCAACACCCTCCTGCTCCTTGTCCCATGATCACCCCCTCAGGAGACCTCCACTCTAACTGCCCTCCCCAGAAACCTGCCCCCTCCCAAGACACCCCACTCTAACCACCACCACCCTGAGACCCGCCACCCTAAGCCCCCCTGCTCCTTGTCCCGATTACCCCCTCCAGAAACCCCCTAACCACCCCTCCCCAAGACCCCCCTGCCAGGCTTCCTAGGACTTCCACGCACCATCCAACCCCCCTCCCATTCTCCATCCCCTAACAGCCCCCAAGACCCTCTGCCCCCTTAGTCAACCCCCTGGCCCAGCCCTGTCCTTTTTACCTTGCCGCCGCTCAGAATAGTGTGTCTGGCCTGCAGCCAGACACACAGCTGCGCTGACCCTCCAGAGCGCACAGCGTTGTCTGGGAGCCAGACACTCTGTCATGCAGCTGCCCCCACTCCAACCCCCCAGTGCTGCTCATGTGGTCTGCTGAGGCCACGAGGGAGGGTGTCAGCAGGGGAGGGGCCAGAGCAGCTTCCCCAGTGTGGCCCACTGAGGCTGCACGGGAGGGGCCTCCCCAGCTGGACCTTGAGAGCCAGTTAGGAGGAGCCCACGGGCCGTAGTTTGCCCACTCCTGGTCTAGATGACACTTTGTCCTGCAACGAGTGCAGGGGACTGGACTACATGACCTCTCGAGATCCCTTCCAGTCTTATGATAACAGAAAAGTTCAGAATGGCAAGGGACAGCCCAGAGGAAAAGAAAAAAGGATACAGTAACCTACCAGACTGGAGCTAGAATCCAAACTTGGCATAAAACAGGGCAGCCAGCAGACATTTTTCATCTCTAACATGAAAGTTACATCTCTGCCTTCTACTTTATCAACACACTTGGTATCTTCATGTAAGCCAAAGTGGGAATTTGCACTAATACACAAAGACCTAAAAAGTCACTTTGGAAGGTCATAACAATTGGTATCTTCCACCCCTCAAGATACATGAATCCTTCTAGGTTAGATACTCCTTGAAGCTAAGTGGCTATAACCATGCCTAGGACTCCAAGAGTAATTTCTCTACAGCTTGTACAGTAGAATTATTCTCTCCTTGTTTTATAATCTATTTCCCATCGTACACAGCTTACATCTTATTTGCCTTCCTCATGGCTCTCAGACTCTCCGTCCAAGTCTTACCACATTCACTTGCTAGCACTAAAAGATGCATGGTTTGTAGAAAAGTCTGTTGTACAAAATAAAACTGCACCATAGTAAATCTAGCAAAGGAGAGTCTGAGGTCTCCAGAAAGGGCTTTTCACCGTAAGTGTGATTAGTAAATTAAATAATGGGCCTCTGCAGTGCAGTGGAAATTGAAATCCAGATTGGATAAGTATTTTAAGGAAAATAACCAGAATGTATTCTGAAAAGCTGAGGTTCTGAAGGAAAGCTGGAGCAGAGTAGTTGGCACTCTGACCCTAGAATACACTGTCTACGTGTGAAATACTTGTAAATCTTTACCAATGATTTTCTCAGACGCTCATATTCTGGACGATACTCCCTGAAAAGAGAAACATTTACTTATATACAACATCTATTATCTAAGCCACTAAGCATGTTTCCATTAATCCAACAATTAAGACAACATTTAACATTACAGCTGCAACTAGAACACATCCTAAATTTTCGGTTACCCATAATAAATCAGATACAGAGTGAACAAATGGTGCTTTATTCAAGGGAGATTTTTTTTCAAAAAGCATATAGGAACATTGACCAATACATGGGCTGACCCTCTTAAGGCAGAGGATGAGAAGTTAAGGACAAATACCAAAACTGCTGCTGTTGCTCACATAAGCAAGCTGGCAGAGACTCAACTCAGAAATGACTGAGGTAAGGCTGCTATTATGAGGGAAACTGCCAGAATTGGTGAGGATGATATTGTACATAGAGTTGGTGTAGCCATGTCGGTTCCAGGATATTAGACAGACAGGACGAGGGAGGTAATATCTTTTATTGGACCAAATTCTGTTGGTGAGACACAAGCTTTCTAGCTAAACAGAGCTCTTCTTCAGGTCGAGGAAAGGTACTCAGTAGTGTGGCAGCTCAGATAGTACATATCCTAAGGGCAGGTGTACACTGCTGCTTAAGTTGATATAACTTATGTCACTCAGGAGTGTGAAAAAGCCACTACCTCCCTGAGCAAGTTATAGTGACCTAAGCAAGGTTCACAATGGAACTATGTCATTAGAAGATGCTCTCTCGCCAACATAACTTTCACTTCTCATAGAGGTGGAGTAATTATGCTGGAGGGAGAGTGCTCTCCCTTCAGCATAGAGCAGTAGTCATGATCGACTGGTTGATCCCAGAGAATCTCCCTGTTGATCATGATTTCTGGCCGTGTAGTGGGGCTGCTGCTAAGTTAAGCTCCTTGCCTGCCCCAGCCCTGCACTGCTCCCAGAAGCGGCCAGTGCAGCCCTGCAGGCGGGGGGTCTCCCTCCACACATAGCTCCCACCTGCAAGCACTGCCCCGAAGCTCCCATTCATCAGGAACAGGGAGCTGTGGCCAATGGGAGCTGCAGGGGCAGTGTTGCAGAGAGAGGCAGCACACAGAGCCACATGCCCCCTGTGCACCCCAGGGACCACAGGGGTGCGTTGGCCCCTTCTGGGAGCAGCATGGGCCTGGGGTAGGCAGGGAGGCTGCCTTAGCCTCACTGTATTGCCAACCGGGATCTGCGCTAGGTAAGTGCGCCTGGTGAGATACCGCACCCCAACCCCCATCCTTGAGCCCCATCCCGGAGCCTACGCCCTGCACCTCCTGCTGCAGCTCAACCCCTTTCCCCAGCCCTGATCCCCTCTCCCAGAGACAAACACTCCCAACACTCTGCCCCAGCCTGGAGCTCTCTCCTGCATCCAAAGTCCCTCTCGGAGCCCACACCCTGTACCCCATCCTGCACCCCAACCCCCTGTCCCACAGCCCACTCCCACACTGCGAACCCCTCCAGCTCAGAGCCCACACCCCTCCCAAGCCCAAACTCCCTACCCCAGCCTGGTGAAAGTGAGTGAGGGTGGGCAAGAGCAAGCGACCAAGAGAGTGTGGAGGGAGTGAGCGCGGTGGCACTTTGGGGAAGGGGTGGGGCCTCGGGGAAGTGTAGATCCTGGGTTGCCTTCAAATTCAAAAAGTAATTGTGTGTGTAAAAAGGTTGGAGACCACTGGCATAGAGCATCTTCACCAGACATGCTACAGCAGAGAAGTTGCACTGATGTAGCGCTTCTAGTGTAGGCTAGCCCCACCATTCAAGGTGAAGTGGCCCGTTAACATTGGTGTGGGGATAAGACAAAAAGGGGGTTAGTGGGTTACAGATTGTTGTAATAAGCCATAAATCCAATGTCTTTATTAAGACCATGACTTTTAGTGACTGGCAAACTCATGAATATAAGCTCCCAGACTCATCTTTTGAAACTGACAGGTCAGACATGGAGTGACTACTTTGTGAAAAGTGTTCACCCACAGGTGATAGGGTGTTTTTGTTTTATGATCTTCCCATCAGAGTTCATTTAAGAGCATAGTGATAGCTCTGTGGGTGAAACCAGACTGTTATTGGGACATTTAAAATGTACTGGATGAGGTATACCACATGCTGTGATATGTTGTGATAGAGATGTGTAGGATCCCTAGATCTTGAAAGGTGTGTTGGGGGGTGGGGTGTCCCATCGAGTATGGTTGTAGCTGTTTCATAATACTCTGTATGGGTTCCAGTTTGGGGTGGTACGTCACAACGAGCGTTAGGGGTAGGAACAAGTGTCTCACAGGTTTGCAATTCAGGGGCCTGAATAGAAGGGCTAATTCCTGGCAGCACTCACTAGTCTAGAGTACTTTTTGCACTATACCCATTAAAGAGAGATTTACCTCTCACAGATGCAGGACTTGTTACAGTTTTCCAAGACTTTGTTACCTCATGCTTACACACTTTACAGGCGCTACACCATGGGACTATTTGGAAGCTAAAGCTATTGCAGAATGTTACTTATTAATTAGGGTTTCACATCGGCAGTACATTTCACCAGTGCTCCATGACCAAGTCTACTCACAGGTGTCAAGCTGGAGTTCAAGGTGTTTGGTTGCCTTATACAGTCAAACTCAACAATCTGGCAGTATTCCATGAGGGGAGAGGCACAACTGACCTGGAGCTTCACCAGTTTAAACAGGAGAGTGTTTACTGGTAGGATGTTTTCTGTGAAGGGTCCCTGAATTTGCTCACCACTGAGTCTGCCAGAGCCCTGATGAGTTTGCTCTCTGGACACAATGCAAACATAGCCTATCCTGTGACATCTAAGGAGGAGGTGGGTTGAAGGAGTTTTCTGTACTGGTGTTTTCTGGATTTTCTATTGAGCAGTTACCAATCTCGAAATTAATTTCTGGGCAGTTTATGTGTTTGAATGTCTTATTCGTGTACTCTAGCATACATTCCCCAAACTTTTTTGGTTGTCGCCTCTCCCTCCCACACACACCCCGGAGCCATGGTTGGGAGCCACGACTGGGGCCAGAGCCATAGTCAAGAGCAGAGCAGAGGCTAGGCTGAAGGCGGGGCTGGATAGCGCTCCCTCACCATCCCATGTGGGGGTCTGGTCTGGGCCCCACCGCACCCTCCTAAACATTCCTCCACATCCCTGTAGGGGGGCATACCCGACAGTTTGGGGGCTACTTCTCTAGGCAAAATGAGCTGCAAAAGACCAGCACGCCTTCAAGTAAAGGAACAAGCACATGAATTGATAGCTGAGCAGAATTCTTTAGATCAAGGACGCTTTCCCCTCACACTGAAAAATCACCAGCTCACCTCTCATATTCATCTACAGCTTCAGAGACTTTCACAAAAAATTCATCCAGTCCTGTACCCAGCACAGCAGAAACACCAACCACCTGCAAAAGAAATGTATGTTCCAGAAACAAAATGAGACAGTTGATACAAAGGATTATAAATAACCTTCATGGGAGATGAATTCTGGAAATTGGGAAATGACCCATGGGGACAGCTATCAATTTAATTATAATTACAATCTTTCAAATGACCCAGAGCCATCAAGCTGTGTATACAGTCTACATTCCTATCATTGCTACATTCATCATCTCTTCCTCATTCACTCAGTTTGTTACACCCAATTATTTTGTTTTGTCTTTAGACTAAGTTCTTTGGCGCAAAGACTGGGTCCTTCCTATACAGGTGTATAATGCCTAGCTCCAGGGCCCCAGTCCTCATTGGGGCTTTTAAGCACTGCCACTGCATAAAAAATAATAAAGACAATGTGACACTGACAATATAGTATCTTAACATTCATAATGTTCAGCTGAATCATAGTGAAAAAATATTGGACAATACAATTCAATGCATGAAAATAATTAATTCCTTATACATAGTACAGAGGATGGGCAAACGCAGGGGGAAAAAGATCAAGTCTGTTTTCTAATGAAAGAAAAGATGGGTTATCATGGGGCACAGAGCAAATCTTTCATTCTGGGACAGAAAATAACAACTCATCGTGGAGCTCCCCAGCTCCTCTTGCCCTATTTCCCAGCATTGCTCCAGTGGTACCTTTCGGGCCTTTAATAAGGCCCGCCACCTGGGGGTTTACAAGGCTACAGCTCCACTTGCCTTCCCCCAGCCCTGCTCTACTTTAGGTACCTTGATCTCAGGCAGCTAGGCCCTCTCTCTCTACAGCTAGAGAAAGACTTCTTAGCTCCTGGCCTCCAACCCTCCTATAAAGGCCAGCTGGGCCCTGATTGGTCTCTTTCCCTGCCATAGCCCTCTCCAGGGCTGCTTCAGGGCTGGAGCAGGGTGATTACCCCACTACAACCCCTTTTTCCAGATCATTTGTGAACATGCTGATCAGCACAGGTCCCAGTACAGATCGCTGGGGGCCACTTACTTACCTCTCTCCATTCCAAAAACTGTCCCAGACTGAGGTGTCAATAAAGGTGGTTTTGGAACAAACTAATAAATTAAACGGTAATAAATCACCAGGGCCAGATGGCATTCACCCAAGGGTTCTGAAGGAACTCTAGTATGAAACTGAAGAACGGCTAACTGTGGTATGTAACTGATCACTTAAATCAGCTAATGTACTAGATGACTGGCAGATCACTAATATGATGCCAATTACAATTCAAAGTGATCTTGACAAATTAGAGAAGTGGTCTGAATTCAACAAGATTAAACTCAGTAAAGACAAGTACTATACTTTAAAATGAAAAATCGAATGTACAACTACAAAATAGAGAATAACTGCAAGGTGGTAGTACTGCTGAAAAAGATCGGGAGTTATAGTGGATCGCACACTGAATATGAACCAACAAAGTGACGCGGTTGCAAAAGAGACTAATTCTGGGATGTAGTAACAGGCATGTCGTATGCGAGACATGGAAGGCAACTGTTCTGGTCTGTGCAGCACTGGTGAGCCCTCAACAGGAGTACTGTGTCCAGTTCTGGGTGTCACACTAAGAACAATGTGGACAAATGAGAGGGAGTGCAGAAGAAAACAAAAAAAAATTATAAAAGATTCAGAAATCCTGACCTATGTGGAAGTGTTAAAAAACTGGGCCTGTTTAGTCATTAGAAAAGACTACTGAGAAGGGACCTGATGATAGTCTTCAAATGCATTAAGGGCTATTACAAAGAAGATATTATCAACTGATCTCCATGTCCACTGAAGGTAGGACAAGAATTGTGTTAATCTGGATCAAGGGAGATTTAGGTTAGACATTAAGATAAGCTTTCTAACAATAACTATAAGGTTAATTAAACTGTGGAATAGGTTATTAAGAAAAGTTGTGGAATTCTCATTACTGGAGATTTTTTATGAACAGGTTGGCTAAATATCTCTCAGGGACAATCTAGGTTTAACTGATCCTAATTCAGCACAGGGAGGTAGAGTGGACTAGATAACCTCTTAGGGTTCCTTTCAGTCCTACATTTCTATTATTTGTTTTTAAAGCCCCTTGAATAAGACATAGTCCCTGCTCTGACGTAAACAGACTTTTTAAAAAAATCCAAGGCTTATCATAATTTGGGGTGCTGCATGGGGTAGAGAAGTGAATCGGAACCGGGGATGCTGTGAATGAAAGGGCAAGCAGACTGAATGATGAGACAACTGAGCAAAAGCATGAGGTTATAGATAAGAGAGACAAAGTCTCTGTCCTGGGGAGCTTACAGATAAAACTCATTGGAAAACATAAAGCATCCCAAAGCTTTTTAGAAAGGGAGGACAGGCCAGGGGCTAGCCTGGAACTTGGGAAACTGGGGTCCAATTCTGGGGTCTGCTACAGACTTACTGTGTGACCTTGGGCAAGTCACAGTCTCTGAGCCCCAGTTCCCTGGATGGAACTGCAAGACATGGCCTGTCATAACCCTGATCACTTTGTTTATATGTTGTGCCATCTCATCTAATTTTGGTCTTGAGATTACAAGGCTTTTGGAGCAGGCACAGTGTCTTCCTCTGTCTGTGCAGCACAATGCAGCCCAGATCTTGGGCCTTTTGATGCTATCATAATACAAATAATAAATACCCAAGGTAGGCAGAAATTGTTATAAAGTACAAAAACATTTGCAATATAATCAAGGCCTAAAGTATGTGGTAAAACCCACCCAATTTCTGTGGTTCTCTAGTGATATAGCCCAGAAAATCTGAGATACTAATTTATTTACATACAAAATAGCAGAATTTTATTTAATTGGATATGAAAACAAATAATGCAATCAGTAAAGTATATTTGTAAGTCATGATCTGGCCAGAGAACCCACGCATGAAAAGGATGGCCCAATGGTTAGGACACTGGTTTAAGACATGGGAGAACTGGGTCAATTCCCTTCTCTACCATGGACTTCCTGTATGACCTTGGGAAGATTACTTAGCCTCTCTCTGCTTCAGCTCTCCATCTGCAAAATGGGGATAGTACCCCTCTCTAAATGACAGGTATTGTGAGGACAACTACATTAAAGATTGAGAAGCACTTTGAGTCATACTGATGAAGAGTGCTATATAAGAAATAGCATTATTAATACTGCAGCTGGTGTTATTTAATATTGATTTCAATGTTATGTTGTCCCCACATTTTCAGACATCAACATTTGTAGATTCGTGTACTGACAATGCCTAACTTCATCACAGAACTGTCAGGGAGGAAAATAGAAGGGTTTTTACAACTACCTAGTGGGAGCAGGCTGTTGGTACTTTTAGCAGCTGGAGAGTCAGAGGCGGCCATTTGGAATTGTGGAATAAACTCATTAGCCGGATGTTTCTACTAAAATTATCAGTGAAATACTTGAGTTGACATTTTAAATTATCACCAGGTCTCAAAGTCAACATCATGTTACAATGAATGGGGCAGTTCACACAAAGCTAATGTTTCAGAAAGAAGACAGAGCAACAGCTTATACCTCTGTTCACTTCATCATCATCATCTGTAATATTACCATCATGCCTAGGAGCCAGGACCTGATCGTGCTAAGTGCTATACAGATATAGAACAAAAATCCAGTACCTGACCCACAGAGATTACAATCAAATATGAGGCAAGAGACTACAGCTGGATATGGGCAGATAGAGGGGTACAAGTGAACAAGGAGACAGTATGGCTCTGCATTATAGACAATAGCCTTTGCACACCAATAGCCTAACTATTGTCAATTTTTTTGTAGGCGCTGTGGCAAAGGACAGTTTTGAAGAAGGAGTTGAAGGTGGATAATGAGGTACTTTTGTGGATGTTTACAGGAAATACCTGCCAAGTGTGTGGGGCAACATGGGTGAAAGCACAAAGGTAATTTTTTTTTGTTAATTTTAACACTGTTTTTTAAAAATTGAAAGCTAATATGAAGCACAATTCTGCAGCAAGGAGACAGTACAGGAGGGACACCATGCAAACCCCAATGAAACAGCTATGGGATCACTGGCCCTCCCTGATATGGCACTCATTTTCTGGATTATTTAAGTACTTTACAGTATAGTATTTGGCTTCCTAATTTCACTGGTTAGGAAAAGATGTCTTCCCATTTACCATATGGGTTAGATCTTTGTTTCTAAATCATGACCAAAACAACCTCCTTCAGTAAGTGGTACAGAACTGAATCGGATTCCTTTAAAAAGAATGAAGGGCTTAGCTGACCCTGCTAGAGTACAAGGCATTTCAAATGAGAGACTCTAAAATGACACCATCTACTCCAACAATTACACTTTCTTAGGAACACGACTACTTCATTCTTTGCTTTCTCTGGTGATTTATTTGCAATTTAATTTTAAAATACTCCCACTGCCAGCTTGCACACCCCTCCTCCACTGAGGCAGGATAAAGTAATCCAAAGTATTTGCCCCTTATTCTCTGAAGAATGATGCAGAGAAATCAGTCCCCTTTATACCCGATGGTGCAGGACTCAGGAAGGGACTCAAGGCTGAGAGCAGTGAAGAGAGATCCCTGTGTAGGGGGTAGGGAACAGGGGAGGAGGCTTACCTTGAGTGAGCTGTAAAACTCATCCAACACCAGGCTCATGGAACGAGTCAGATTACTAACATACGTTGTCTCTTGATTCAAGGCATCTTGGAAGATCTCAAAATCCTGCATCCACTCTACTGCAAAACTATGATCAATGATATCTGTCTGGAACGTATAAGGAAATGAGAAGTTAGTTTTCAGAGATGATGTGGTTGACTGGTTCCGAATTAGCATGGGCACTCAACAGTACCTGAGAGTTAAGGCTAGTAAACAGTTTTCATTCTAACTCCATTATCAAATGCTCATAACTTCTCAAAACATTCACTCCCTGGTCTAAAATATCCCATGCTTTGTTTTGCCAGTTCAGCCATTTCAATCTGAAAAGGATACAAACACTAACATTATTTCAGTAAGGAATGTTTGTTAAAGAGTTTAAGGCAGTGCTACTGCAATTTGATCAACATGGGAGGACTCTCACATCTGAGTGCAGTCCCACTGAAACCAATGGGGCCCTGCCAGTATGTATGAAAGTGCAGTATTGCGGTCTAGGCAAGTTGAGCCCTCACTTATGACCTCACACACCATTGGTTGGCTTGAAAAACTTTAGTTTCTTAATTAGTGACTAAACACTACTCACCAAGCACCACAGCAATCAGAGCTGTGCAAAAATACAGTGCAGAATTCCCTGCCCCCATAGAACTTGCAATATAATTTTTAACAAAAGAAATGGATTTAGGGGAGAACAGGAAAGACAAAAGAACAGGAGCAGCAAAGGAGAATTTTGCAAGGGACTTTTACAAGTGAAGGAGGAAAGACTGGGTGAGTGTCTGTTAGTTTGTTCTGTGCTTTCTCACTTGCCTGCCTGCTGTGTGATTCCTTACTTGAAGATTATAGCGTGTTCTGTTTTGGGGGTTGCGTGGTAAGCCAAGTGCTAGGCTAGGCTGAGAATTTACTAGTGAGACTCTAGCCTGCTATCCGTTGATACTTAAATCCTTTTGGGTCCCTTGACAAGAGGCAGGGCTTACTCAGGAAAAATGGAGGCTTAAAAAGCCAGCTCCTAAGCAACCAGAGAAAGCAGCGTATACAGCAGCAAACAAGAGTTTTGTGAGGGAGTGAGAGTAGCAGATACACCTAACAAAAATACTCTAAACTGGGCCATTAATCACCCACCGTCCCAGCCAAAAAGAAAACCAGCAAGAGTAAAAATAATGCAGACAGAAGTCCAGCAGCAAAGTGGGGACTATATAGTTTATTACACCAGAAGCACTCAAGGAAGACAAGGCCATTGGGGAGAAGCTAAATTAATTCTTTGCATTAGTCTTCACCGCAGAAGATGTGGGGGAGATCCCAGCACCAGAGTCATTCTTTTTAGTTGCCAAATCTGAGGAACTGTCCCAGATTGAGGTATCAGTAGAGGAAGTTTTGGAACAGATTGATATAAACAGTAATAAGTCACTAGGACCACAAACATTCGGAAGGAATTCAAACAAAATTAATATATGGAGATATACCTCTCTCTCAGAACTGGAGAGACCTTGAAAGGTCATCAAGTCCAGTCCCCTGCCTACACTAGCAGGACCAAGTACTGTCCCGACAGATTTTTTGCCCCAGACCCCTAAATGGCCCTGTCGCAGGGCAGAGATTTTAAAAACCTCTGCTGCCTGCTAAAAACCCTGCTTCCCTGCAGCAGGGCAGGGTAAAAGGGCTAAAACCCTGAGCAGGGAACCCAGCTGTAGACACTAATGAGGGCAGGCTCAGTACAACCTACAGAGCCTGGTGGAAGCACTGCGGCTCATGACTAGGGAAGAGTATAAACCCAGGGAAAAGCTCAGAGAAGGAAGCTAGTCAGGGAGGATGACAGGGGGCACATAGCTCTGTCTCTGCCAGTTGAGACAAGCCTCAAGGGCCCCGAGGACCTGGTGAGGGGTCTGTGAGGGGCCTGGTTCTGGGGAAGTTGGGACTATGTGACCACTGTAAATAAAAGAGCACAGGTGAAGCACTAGAGTGGAGTGTTGGAGACCTTTTCTTTCACCAGCCTAAGCATGGGGCACAGGGACTAGGAGAAGGAACCCTGTGCTGCCCTGTGACAGGCCCCCTCAAGGATTAACCTCACAACCCTGGGTTTAGCAGGCCAAGGCTCAAACCACTGAGCTATCCCTCCCACCTAAAGTTTCCATGCATTTCACTCTTAATAGAATCATAGAATATGAGGATTGGAAGGGATCTCAGGAAGTATCTAGTCCAACCCCCTGCTCAAAGCAGGACCAATCCCCAATTAAAGCATCCAACAGATTTTTGCCCCATATCCCTAAATGGCCCCCTTAAGGACTGAGCTCACAACCCTGGGTTTAGTAGACCAGTGCTCAAACCACTGAGCTATCCCTTCCCAGAACTGAAGAACTATACTGTGGTATGCAACCTATCACTTAAATCAGCCTCTGTAGCTACACTCCAGTCATCTGATAATGTCATGCTGTTTGTTTGTTTGTTTTTTAAAAAAAAAGGCTCCAAAGGCTATCCAGGTACTTCCAGGCCAGTAAGCCTAACTTCTGTATCACACAAATTGGATGGAATTATAGGAAAAAACAGAATTATCAGACACAGAGGGACATGATTTGTTTGGGAAGAGTTAACACGGCTTTTGTAAAGGGAAATCATGCCTCACCAGTCTATTAGAATTCTTTGAGGGTGTCAACAAGCACGTGGACAAGGGTAATTGAGTGGCTATATTATTCTTGGACTTTCAGAAAGTCTTTGACAAGGTCCCTCACCATAGGCTTTTAAGCAAACAGGTCATGGGATTAGAGGGAAGGACTCTCATGAATCAGTAACCAGTTAAAAGACAGGAAATAAAGGGTAGGAATAAGTGGCCAGTCTTCACAACAGAGAGGGGTAAATAGCAGGGTCCCCCCAAAAATATATATACTGGACCACTGCTGTTCAATATTCTCCAACAGCCTCCTTTCCCCACAGGCCAAAGAGATCAATTCCCTCCCCTGTAGTCCAGGCAGGAGTACGTGTGATGCAGGAGCCGGCTACTGCCAACCTGAGCATGCCATGTGGGCTCTTCACACTGAGAAATTTCAAAACTTCTGAGTTTGAAAGGAGAGGGGAGAATGCCTGTGTGGCTGGATGCAGAGCAGTGGAGTTCGAAACAGTGAGCATTGTGGGATATCCCTAGAGGCCAGTTATGGCCATGTAAAAAACACTGTGTCTACACTAGGGGTAGGCAATCTATGGCACAAGTGCCAAAGGTGGCACACAAGTGGATTTTCAGTGGCACTCACACTGCCCAGGTCCAGGCCACCAGTCTGGGGGGCTCTGCATTTTAATTTAATTTTCAATGAGGCTTCTTAAACATTTTAAAAAGCCTATTTACTTTACATACAACAATAGTTTAGTTCTGTATTACAGAATTATAGAACGAGACCTTCTAAAAACATTAAAATATTACTGGCACACAAAACCTTAAATTAGAGTGAATAAATGAAGACTCGGCACACCACTTCTGAAAGGTTGCTGACCCCTGGTCTACACTGATGCTTTGTTGATCTAACTTTGCCACAACAGGCTCTATGCCTCTCGGCGTGGTGGTTTTATTTTGTCAGCAAAGCAAGAGACTATTGTTGGTGGGAGGAGCATTGTTGTGTGTACACCAACACCTTCACTGTTTTGTTGAGAAAAGCTGCCTTTTGATAACAAAACTGCATAGTGTAAACAAGGCCTAACTCAGGCTATGTCTACACTGCGCTTTTGTTGGTAAACCTTTGGTCAGTCGGGGTGTGCAAAAATCCACACTCTTGATCGACAAAAGTTTCACCAATGAAAAACGCCAGTGGTCCTCTCCCATTCCTCCTTATGACTAGAGGGGTGTTAAAAGGGTCACTTCACACCACTGCATACCCAGGAACGGAAATAGTCATTTTTCCATTTTACTGACTTTGTACACTACATGACACTCTGTGTGTAGACAGCTCCACTGCTATTACCAGGTCAGGCTCTTCTACAGCAAAAGCAGACAGTTACACTGTAAAATTAGGAAGATGTAAAATCAAACTGTCAGAGGAACATAGGCAGCATTGGAGGAGACATGCAAGGTGGTGGCTTCTAGAGCAGGGTGAGTGTAGTGTGAGCACTCAGGGCAGTGTGTCTTTGATCAGGTGTATGTGAAAGAGAAGAAAGGCTGGCATTCAAGGCAGGGACTTGCCAAGGCAAGTTAGAGAGAGAGAGAAGAAAAAGATTCTACTTACTTTGTTCATAGCCAAAATAAAAGGTAGTTTTGTTTTGTATAGGATACTGAAAGGAGAAAAGAAGAGGAGCAGTCAGAAAAGCCACCTAGACTTCAACACCACATAGATTAGCATCTTTCCACATTAAGCATGAGGCAGATAGGCCTTCATATAAAAAACAAATCCAAAAATTGTGATTTTAGTAGGAAAAGACATTTTACTCTAATTAAAGTGTAATCTTTCACTCAGACCACTGAGGACCAAAATATAAAATGGAGATTATAAGCATCTCTATAGAACAGCAATTGTCTTGTGTGCATGGCTGAGCTTGACTGATGTTTTTCTATTATTTCAACTCTACTTGTTATTAACCTTTTAAAAAAAATTATTCAGGACTTTTAGCATGGTTGAGATGGTATCTGTGGACTGACCTATGTCCTCAAAATACATACAGATCTGTAGACCCAATGGACATATTTTTGGATCCATGAACTTTGAGGCACAGTTACTATAAAGGGGCAGTTCTTTGTTTAGGAATACAGAATTGCTAAACTGCATCAGACTTCAGCTCTACCTAGTTTAATATACCGTCTCCAACAGTGCCCAGAACCAGACACTTCACAAAATGCCATAAGAACAGTGCAGCAGGTTTATATGGAATAATCCCCCCATATAAAACTCATCCTCATCTCTAATAGTTAGAGACTGGCTTAAGATCCTGAAACACAAGGTTTAATCTCTTTCAAAATTTGTATTGTTCTAATAAAAATTCTGAATATTCTTATTAGCCATATAAATAACCAACCCCTTTTTGAATTTTGTTAAATTCCTAGCCTCAATGACTTCCTCTGGCAGTAAGCCACACAGCTTGATTACCTGTTATTGCATGAAAAGGTGTACGAGGTTTTAAAATTTCAAACCTTAGTAAAGTTGTCCCCTTATTCTTGTATTCAGACAGGTAGCTCAATAGCTCGTGTTCTCCCTTCTCTATATCATTAGATATTTAACATCCTTTTATCATGTCCCCTCTTATTAGTCTCCTTTCCAATATAATTAACTGGCTGCTGGCCTCTGGCCATGGGATACAGGCCAGTCGCATTTTACGCGCATTTAACATGCGCGAATTTAACTATACGTGGCTGGCCACAAAACAAAACCAAAACCAAAACAAACAGGGGTCAGGGCCGGCAGCCCACGGCAAAGACCCGGGGTTGGGGCCGGCAGCCCACCTGTCGCCGCAGGGGCCGGGGCCGGAGCTGGAGCCGGCAGAGCCGCCTGCGGAATCAGTGTAGGAGCCGGCAGCCCATCCGCCGCCACGGGCACCGGGGTAGGAGCCAGCAGCCCGCGGCCGGGGCCAGCAGCCCACCTGCCGCCACATATATGAGGATAAGACAGACAGCATTTTGAAAAGATATATATTTGATTTCTGAACCTGCGATTTCTTACCTGCAAGCATACAACATGTTAGACATAAAAGTGATAGGGCTGGTGCTGCGAGATGTGTCCATCACATAAATGACAACTGAAGGAAAAGTGGAAGCCTGAAAGAACAGGATAAAACAAGTTTTAGTTAAGTAAAACATGCCATGCTGCAACCATCTACCCCAGCCAGCCTCACTCTGATGTTGTGCAAAAACCACTTACCAGTGCCTCAGTGATGATAGTGCCTGAGGCTGACCAGGTGAACACCTCAATCTGTCCTGGTGTATCAATAAGAACATATCTGTGAAGGCAACCCCCACAAACAAAGGAAGAATTAGTCAAAATTCGGCTGTCAAGCGATTAAAAAAAATTAATCGTGATTAATTGTACTGTTAAATGATAATGGAATACTATTTAAATATTTTGGGTGTTTTCTACATTGTCAAATATATTAATTTCAATTACAACACAATACAAAAAGGGTACAATGCTCAGTTTATTTTTTATTACAAACATTTGCACTGTAAAAAACAAGAAATAGTATACTTAAATTCACCTAATACAGGTACTGTAGTGCAATCACTTTTCAATGAAAGTTGAACTTACAAATGTAGAATTATGTACAAAAAAAATTGTGCACAAAAATTAAACTATGTAAAACTTTAGAACCTACAAGTCCACCCAGTCCTACTTCAGTCAATTGCTGAGATAAACAAGTTTGGTTACAATTTACAGGAGATAATGCTGCCCATGTCTTGTTTACAATGTCACCTGAAAGTGAGAACAGCATTAGCATGGCACTGTTGTAGCTGGCATCGCAAGATATTTACATGCCAGATGCACTAAAGATTCATATGCCCCTTCATGCTTCAACCATCATTCCAGAAGACATGCGTCCATACTGATGATGGGTTCTGCTTGATAATGATCAAAGCAGATCAGACTGAAGCATGTTCATTTTCATCATCTGAGTCAGATGCCACCAGCAGAAGGTTGATTTGCTATTTTGGTGGTTCAGGTTCTGTAGTTTCCGCATCGGAGTGTTGCTCTAAGACATCTGAAATCAATCGCCACACCTCGTCCCTCTCAGATTTTGGAAGGCACTTCAGATTCTTAAACCTTGGGTTGAGTGCTGTACCTAGCCTTAGAAATCTCACATTGGTACCTTCTTTGCATTTTGTCAAATCTGCTCTGAAAGTATTCTTAAAACGAACACGGGCTGGGTCATTATCTGAGACTGCTGTAACATGAAATATATGTAGAATGTGGGTAAAATAGAACAGGAGAGAGATAATTCTCCCCTCCAAGGAGTTCAGTCCCAAATTTAATTAACACACTATTTTTGTTAACGAACATCATCAGAATGGTGGCTGAAGCATGAAGGGGCATACGAATGTTTAGCATATCTGGCATGTAAATACCTTGCAATGCCGGCTACAAAAGAGCTATGCGAATGCCTGTTCTCACTTTGAGGTGACATTGTAAATAAGAAGTAGTCAGCAATATCTCCCGTAAATATAAACATACCTGTTTGTCTCAGCAATTGGCTGAACAAGAAGTAGGACTGAGTGGACTTGCAGGCTCTAAAGTTTTGCATTGTTTTGTTTTTGAATGCAGTTATGTAACAAAAATCTACATTTATAAGTTACACTCTCACTATAAAGAGATTGCACTATAGTACTTATATGAGGTGAATTGAAAAATATAATTTATTTTGATTATTTTTATTATAAATATTTGCACTGTATAAATGATAAACTGTGCACTACACACTTTGCATTCTATGTTGTAATAGAAATCAATATATTTTAAAATGTAGAAAATCATCCAAAAATATTGAATAAATTTAAATTGGTATTCTATTGTTTATCAGTGCGATTAATTTTTTAATCATGGTTAATTTGAGTTAATCGCGTGAATTAACTGCAATTAATCAACAGCCTTAGTCAAAAACGAAAGGTCCTGGTGATTAGCCTATCAAAAAGATGGGAAGAGCCAGATCATGTGAATTTTTGTTACGGCTCAGGGAGATTTCTCCCAAAGCGTTCCAAGACTTAGGGCGTGTCTATTCTGGCATGTTTCTGCGCAGTAAAGCAGCTTTTTGCCTCAAATGACTGCTCTGCTCATTGTTTTGAGCTTGGCTGCCCCACAGACATAGGTCCCTCCACTTTCAAAGTTTGACAGCTGCTGCCCGGCTGATCTGCTCCAGGACACAAAGCAAACCATTAATGTGGAATGCTCATGCTGTTGAACACAGAGGGAAGGAGGTGTGTGTGAGTGTGCGCGCATGCGTGTGGTGCAGAGAGCCCAGGGAGGGAGGCAGGGGCTGATGTCACATACACTCTGTCCTCCAAAACATACTCTCTCCCTCCACCACTACATACACACACTCCCCATCTCACACTCTCCCCCATTCGCCCCTTCAGTTAAAAAAAGAAGTGGGCAATGTAGGAGGATGCCCATGTGTCACGGAGTGATGCTCTGGAACTCTTCCATACGAAGCAAGTCAGGACTCTGGGGTAGCATGCCTCCTCTCTCTGAACATACTGTCTCCAGGACAAGCAGCTTACACAGCTTTGATCTCGGAGCATTCAGCATCCCCTTTTCACACCATGTGCTTCCTACAGCAAGTCCATACCAGCGGGGCTCTTGGGGAAGCCAGAGGGCTCTATACCCCAACTTCGCAGTCAGATGTGACTCTCAGCCAGCATAAAACAAAAGGTTTATTTGTAGACGTGAGCACAGCATAGAACAGAGCTTGCTATTACAGACGTCAGTGACTTTCAGCCAAGTCCATCTTGGGAATCCTGGGCCAGACGCCCTGGATTCCCCCTCTTCCAGTTCCCCTAAGCAGACTGCCAACCTCCACCAGACCTCCGACACCCCCCTTGATGCCCCTCCTCCTTCTCTTTGTCTCACTTCCCAGGCCAAAGATGTCACCCAGTCGCACCCTCCCTCCTGGGTCTCAGGTTACATAGCTGCAAAAAGCTGGGCAGTCTCACCTGCACTGCTGTCTTTGCAGTTGCAAGAGCTGCTAATGAGGATGCGCTCCAGCAGCACAAGGAGCACAGCATGGACACGCAACAGTGGTTTAATTCCAGCATTTTAATAAAAGTGCTATTACTTGTTGCACAAGAAACTTGCCAGTGTAGACATACCCTTAGGAAAGGGCCTGAAAATCTCCTGCACTGAAGGTGCCAGCAAAAGGTCATTACTGTTCTCTGCAGACTACATTTAAATGATAAAGTCAAAAGCATCAACATCACAGGTACTTGGGCTGTAAGCTCTTTAGAACAAAAACTGATTCCCTGTGTTAACACATCACATAGAACAATGGGGCTTATATGAATTGTATTAAGGTAGCTTTGCAATCAACAGATCCACCCTCCAACAACTTCAAACTTTTAGCATTGGAGCTGTATCATAGAGGACTCTAATTTAATTATCCATCAAATTCCAAGTCTTTTGTTTAGATATATTCAATTTTGAGGCTTAGGGAAAACCAACAAGCAGGTGACACTGAATTCCCCCTCTAATCCCCTCTACACACACATCCCATGGACCTTACAGAAGAAAAAATGATAAAATTACCAGTCTTGTACTGTGAAAGCACAAGAGAGGCGTGAGACCAGGAGAACTGAGTCTCCAAATTATACTGCTCTGGCTACTGGAAGCTTGTGGTTCTGCTTCAAGCTGTAGCTCTTTTCTCAAGCACCACACACCTAAGTAGCAGATAGTTCCTGCACCTGGATATATACAAATCTTTCCCAGCACAAGACTGGTAATTTCAGATGGCTTTGCTCAAGTAAAGACCCTGTACTGGAACTCTTTCAAGTGGCTTTCCTAGACGGATTTCAGAATAGTATATTCTTTTGGAATTTACTCACTGAGATGTGTTCTGTCGCTTTTCAATAAACTTCATCACCTGATTGGAAAGAAAATAAATCAATAACAGGCTTTTTTATTTAGATCCAGTACAAAGCAAAGACTATTCTTTTTCTTAGGAAATAAGCTTTAACTTCAAATTAAGGTTGGGGGGGTTTTTTTGTTTTTGTTTTTTCCTATATATGTATACTAAGGAATGCTAAAAGTTAAAAACCCAAGCATTTAAAAAATTATAGAAATTAACTTAAGAGAAAGCAGATAAGTACTCAATCATTGCATATACTAAAATCAGCCTTAACTCTGCCCATATCCTGATTAGAGAAATTGACAAGGAAGGCAATCATTTCCCACTCTTCATTAAGAGTCTCATCTTGTGTGATGTGGTTTGGGTCAATGCCTCATCAAAGGTCCTCCGCATTTCACTAGATCAAGCCCTGTGATTCCAGATGGCAGCCAGTTTTCAAGTGTCATTAGATAGAGCTAACAAGTCTCCATATAAAAGCTTCAGATGCCCAGAAATCAGAGCACATACATGAAAAGGACAAAAATCAGAATGGTGTCAAAGCAGAACGCACAATATCAAAGACATGTATGTATGAAAAATTACACAACTGATGTTCTGTGGTGCACATTTTCGATACTTTACACACAATGAGACCCTGGCATCTCTACAGAAGTAGAGAAAAGGCAGACTGGCTACCTTACCATGGAACCTCCAAATTTTCTAAAGTTTGAGTTTCTTGTATCTTTAGTCTTAACTCTGAATATCCTGGGTTTCTAAATGTCAGAGTTAAAATGTACTCAACATTCTGGAAAGGTAATAAACTCAGAACACTGATATATGCCTGCAAACTTAACTTAATCTTAACAGAGTTAGTTGTGATAGGGCAACATCTTAAATATCTTTAACTTAAAGGTAGTATTTTGTTGGAAGTTTAAAACAAACAAACAAAAAAAAAATCAAGGCTTAGGTGTGCCACCATATCCTGGCTCTTGTTAGACCACAACCCTACAAAGCTAATGAGCTGCAGTTTCCCCAATTTTTCTCTACTTCATATTGCTTTGTAGAGTTTATATACAAACTGCGGTGTTCTCATTCTTCCTCTGTTTTTCTTACTCTGTGTACAACTTATGAAATACTTGAACTTTGCATGGTTTGTCATCTGGCAACTATCTATTTGCTAAATAAAGACAATTATTGTTTTATCAGCCAATGATCCAGATATTAATCATGTTTAGCTGTACTACTGTAAACATGCAAAACTTCACATTGTTTTAGCTACAGGACTCAAGGATGCTTCAAGGAAAATTTTGAAAATGGTAGAATTTTTAAGCAAACTTAAAAAAGGTTAGGTGAATTGCTTTCAAACATTCAAAAAATACTTTTAAAAGTAAGCAAGCACAAAAATACATTTCCCAGGCAAAGTTACAAAATAAGAGAATACAGAACTTCGATTGTCTCCTACTCTGTTTTCGTACAGTGCCTAGCATTATGTGCTCCCATTCTTGGTTGATAATTTGGCACTACCGTAATAAACATGATTCATCATCATCAGAGGATATAGCTGTAAACTCAACTACTCTCTCTCCATAACACTTTCCCCTCCCACTTTAAACTAGGCTAGGGAGCTCACACTGCTGCAGTATTGGTGCTTTCTATTTGCCAAGTGGAGTGGGCACAGGTGCCAGTTGTTTGTCCCCTACCAGTCTGTATCCCCGAGACATTTTACTCTCACAGCAGCGAATCCCTGGATCAAACTCAATTTAACATTACTCAGTTTACTAGATATATGGTTCAATGCAACAGACTGCACTTACCCTGCCTCAAAACAATTACTTTTTACTGCAGCTACTAACTTATCTTCTCAGTGAAACTATGCCCTCTGCAATTCCACATGTGGAAGAGGGTGAAACTAGCTTGTAAGTTACATGCTGCCTCTTTCTAACATACAGCACAGCCTCACATAATAAGCACAAAGAGCTTGATACCTGATCAAATCTTGTGGCAAACAGATTGAGAGAAGTCACTATTCCACCATTTGGGCCTAGACCATATCTGGGGACACAGCTCAGGAAAGCAGAAGGTTATAGAAATGTTAATAGGCTTTTTTCCCAAACCTGGTACTATTTGCTTGTTTACAAAGTCCAAGAACATGCTAGACACCTAAGAGTAACACGTAAGAGACAAAGCCCCTGCCCTGGAGAGTTTACAATCTAATTTCCTAGGTGATGCAACCAAATAATAGGAAAGGACAGTGTTTTCATCAGTACATTGTAAAGAAATGTACATCATTACCCCATTTTTCATATGGAAAACAGACAGAGAGAGGTGAAGTGACTTGCTCAACATCACTCAGCAGGCCAGGAATTGTCCCAGTCCAGGGGTCGCTCACTAGACCACACACTTGCTATGAGTTTCCTAACCACTCTTCTGTCCATTTGATTACAGTGGAATAGGGATGATGGCCATGCTTAGAAATGTTTGAAGTGTGTAGCTGCCAACAGGGTCAGTCAGAGAAATATTGTACATGGTCTGTGCCCAAAAATCTTGACAGTCGTTACATCATTGGTACAGTAATTTTAAGCATTCAAAGTCAGTCTCTCTCTCCTTCTCCAAGCTTTTCCCAACCATTTCCTGAAACATTTTGTCTTCCCACTGGTTCCAGTTCATTCTGCCCTTCCCATGCCATTAAGCCATTAGTTAACACTGCAGAAGCTATTACTATGGAAGAAGTTCTTCCTCGGAGCCGACAGGAACCCCTGTCTCATTCTCCCCCAGGTTCCTTCCAAGTGAGCCACTTCCCCACCCTCTCACGAGCCCCTAATCTCTTCCTATTCCACTCACCCCCATGTATGCCCTTCCCCATAATCACTCCCAAACCTTTCCCCCCTCCTTCCTTCCCTCCCAGCAAGCATCCACAAGCCTGTTTTTCATTCAAATATACTTTGAATATATTCCCTCATAAATTAAAAAAAAACAAACTGAAAAAATTATATTTTAGCATTATGCCTTCAGTTCTGAGTTTTCTGGCCAAGCTTGAACTCAAATTGACACTGGCCGGGTGGGCTGGGATCAAAGACCACTGCTTATCCCTTTGAGGTGCAGTGAAATTTTCCTTGCTTCAAACCTCTTTTGCTCCTCAGTCCACGTATGTTCACCATAACCCATTTAGTTCATGAGCATTAGGCACATGCCTACAATGAAAGCTAAATGCTGTGATTTTTTGATCCCCCAAAAGGCTAGGGATATCATGCACTCGGCGGAGGTAACTCCTGAGTGACTGAGACCCTACTATTATGATCTCAGCCCTAGTTTGATTCTTACCTATATGTAAAAAACAAATGGTGGAATTCATGAACCCTAAAATCGTTTTTTTGGGCGGGGGGAAAGCTGTAGCTGACGAACCGCTTTGTGAAATGACCAAAAATCTGGATCACTAACCCTGTCCCATGCTACCATGAGGCACAAAAATTTTCAAGGCTACCCAATTAATTGTGCAGATTTAAATTCAAACTGAAAGCTAATGTAAAAGTTAACTACAGCGGACCAGGCGTCCGCTATACTGTACGCTACAAGCACTAACCTTTTAACTCATCAATACCTACACTATTTCATAACACCACTCTTCCCAGAGACCAAATATCCATAATAAAAGATCAGGCAAATGATAAAAAGCCCATCAAGTCAAGTGTTCAGTCTTCAACTGTGGTCAATGTTGGATGCTGCAGAGACAGCTATAATCCTCTCCTTGTACCTAAATCCCAATTTCCATCCTAAGAACATAAGAATGGCCATATTGGGGCAGGCCAAAGGTCCATGTAGCCCAGAATCCTATCTTCTGACAGTGGCCAATGTCAGGTGCCTCAGAGGGAATTAACAGAACAGACAATCATCAAGTGATCCATCCTCTGTCACCCATTCCCAGCTTTTGGCAAACAGAGACTAGGGACACCATTGCTGCCCATCCTGGCTAACAGCCATTGATGGACCTATCCTCCATGAATGTATCTCGTTCTTTTTTGAACCCTGTTATAGCCTTGGCCTACATCCTCTGGAAAGCAGTTGCACAGATTGACTGTGTGTTGTATGAAAAAAATACTTCCTTTTGTTTGTTTTCAAGGCCCACTAACTTCATTTGGCAACCCAAGGTCTTGTGTTATGAGGAGCAAATAACGCTTATTTACTTTCTCCACACCTGTCATAATTTTATAGACATCTATCATAACCCCATTTACTGGTCTCTACCAAAATGAAAAGTCTCATTCTTATTAGTCTCTCTTCATATGGAAGCCGTTCCATAGCCCTAATCATTATTGTTGCCCTTTTCTGAACCTTTTCCAATTCCAGTATATCTTTTTTGAGATGGAGTGACACATCTGCATGCAGTATTCAAGATGTGGGCATACCATGGATTTATATAGAAGCAATATGATATTTTCTGCCTTATTATCTATCCCTTTCTTAATGATTCCCAATATTCTGTTAGCTTTTTTGAATGCTGCTACACACTGAGTGGATGTTTTCAGAGAACTATCCACAATGACTCCAACCTCTCTTTCTTGAGTGGCAACAGATAATTTAGACCCCCTCATTTTATATGTATGGTTGGGATTATGCTTTCCGATGTGCAGTACTTTGCATTTATCAACAATGAATTTCATCTGCCATTTTGTTGCCTGGTCACCCAGTTTTGTAAAAACCTTTTGTACCTTTTCGCAGTCTGCTTGGGACTTAACTATCCTGCGTAGTTTTGTATCATCCGCAAATTTTACCACCTCACTGTTTACCCCCTTCTCCAGATCATTTATGAATATGTTGACTAGGACTGGTCCCAGTACAGACCCCTAAGGGACACCATTATTTACCTCACTCCACTCTGAAAACTGATCATTTATTCCTACACTTTGTTTCATATCTTTTAATCAGTTACCAATCCATGAGAGGATCTTCCTTCTTATCCTATGACTGCTCACTTTGCTTAAGAGCCTTTGGCAAGGGAACTTGTCAAAGGCTTCCTGAAAATCTAAGTACACTATATCCACTGGATCCTGCTTGTCCACATGCTTCCTGACCCCCTCAAAAAATTCTAACAGATTCACGTGGCATGATTTCCTTTCACAAAAACCATGTTGACTTTTTCCCAATGAAAATATGCACCTACATTTGACAACTTTGTTCTTCACTATAGTTTCAATCGTTTGCCTGGTACTGAAGTCTGGAGCCCTTTTAAAAAATTGATGTTATATTAGCTATATGTAAGACTATGTTTTAGCAATGGGTATTTTTAGTAAGAGTCATGAACAGGTCACAGGTGGTAAACAAAAATTCACAGGCCCATGACCTGTCCATGACTTTTACTAAAAATACCTGCCGTGACTAAAACTTGGGCAGGAGGCCTCAGGTGCTCTGGAGTGGGATAGTCCGGGGAGGGAAGAATGGGCCCGCAGGTGCTTGAAGGAGGCGGGTGGCCCAGGACCCCCATTGGTGCTGGGGGAATCAATTGGCAGGGGCTTCCTACCCAGCTCCATGTCCTTGCAGCTCCTAGGTAGCAGAGGGAGCAGGGCAGTGGCTCCACTAGTCCTGCCACAAGCAACAGCTGCTGCAGATCCCATTGGCCAGGAACCACAGGCAATGGGTTCCGTGGGGGCTGGGCCTGCAGGTGCAGGCAGTGCAGAGATTCACTCCAGCCCCTCCACCACCTAGGAGCTGCAGGGAGGTCATGCCAGTGGGAGTCAGAGCGCCCCCAACCCCAAGGTAAACCCTCCACCCCTAACTCTGCACAGGGGCTCCATCTTTTACATCAACTGTTGACCAGTGGGAGAGAAATATGAAGCCACACTTTCCATTTCTGTTTCTGGAAAGAAGCAGCTGTTTTACCTCTTCCTAAACACACCCTCAGATGAAGCCACTGGGGTACTGCAGGGGCACTCTCTCTTCTACACTCTAGTTTTAATTCCTCCTTCCCAGCAAATAGCTTCAAACATGCTAATTTCACTCTGCTGCTGCTTGAAAAAAATCACTGCACTGCAAGAATCTCTAGAACCGTGGCCTAAACATTCAAGAAGATAGCAGTGTTTCAGCTTATGTTCAGTAAACAATATGGAAGGTTATTCTTCTAAACTACAAGAGACAGAAACTTCTTTAAAAAAAGAACACTGATTAAATTCTGCAAAAATTGATCCTTTAGTCTCCCTCACTATGGAGAAGTAGGACAGTGTTTGGTGGGGATTGTTTTGTTTCCTTAGACACACCGAATTGGGTTTGCAGACATATCTGAGGAAGTTTCTGGCTGGCATGACCAAAGCAGCAAATACCTACTCCTATCCCTGTTGCTTTCGAGAGGGCAAAGAACTGTCTGGGCACAAAATCACTGACACAAAGCACAAAATCACTGACACAAAGCACAAATCTTCATTTCCCAAACACTGCAACAGTAGGGTTAGGGCAGGCAGACGGGGGCGGGGAAGTAGGGGCCAGACATTACTACAGCACAAAAACAAATGATTTAAGTGACATGCTGGCCTTATTACGCAAACTCATTCTAACCTCACATCCCAGGAGCAGCCAACAAGCCCTAGTTTTCCAACCTACCCAGGTCAAACACTATCCTGGCTTAAATTCTCATGTCTCTGGCTACTTTTTAACGATGAGCAATCCCCAACCCACAGCTCTCTCTGTTTCCCCCAGTGTATAGAGATGGTAGTCTGTGTCTGTAGAGGAAAAGGATACTGTTTCATGACTTCTTTGTACTTCACTGTGTCTCTGATATCTAGAAAAGAATAAAGTGATAAAGTCACAACAGAATAAATTATAGTAATGTGATGAGAGAGGGAAGACAGCTCCCAGGTGTAAGCATTCCCCCTCCCCTTCCTAAAATCATAGAATATCAGGGTTGGAAGGGATCTCAGGAGGTCATCTAGTCCAACCCCCTGCTCAAAGCAGGACGAATCCCCAACTAAAACTTTCCATCCAGGGCTTTATCAAGCCTGACCTTAAAAACCTGTAAGGAAGGAGATTCCACCACCTCATTAGGTAACCCATTCCAGTGCTTCACCATCCTCCTAGTGGATCCAACACTCGAGATCTGTAAAGCGGGGTTCTCATACTTCATTGCGTTGTGACCCCCTTCTGACAACAAAAATTACAATACAACCCTAAGAGAAGGAATTGAAGCTTGAGCTCAACCAAGTTCCACCAGGGGAGTGAGGGCTGGGGGCAAAGCTCAGAGGCTTCAGCCCCAGGCAGGTGGAGTGTAACCTGAGTTCCAGTGCCCAGGGCTGATGTCCTTGAGTTTTGGCTTCAGCCGCAGGCAGTGGGGCTCAGGCTTCAGCCCCATACCACAGAAAGTCTAAGCCAGTCTTAGACTTAAAAACGGGGTCTGACCCACAGTTTGAGAACCATTGCTGTAAAGCAATAATTTATATTTCTCTACTGCACTGTTTACTTGTAATCCTCTGAATCCACTCCTCATCTAGCACTGCAAACCCTTCGCTATCAACATTCCCTCCCTTTGCCCACTATGTTTCTCACTCTTGTTTCCTAACCTCTCTTTTCATTTTTCAGCTACCTATCATCCACCCCTCTGTACTCTGCTGTTCACATTTTTTTGTTACCACAATATCATCCCTTCCCGATTTCACAGAAATAACCAGGATGGATCAGACCAGTAGTTTATTTTAGTCCAGTCACCCACATCTAACTATGGTCAATGCTAGATACTTTACAAAAGAGGTGTATGACACCCCATAGTTGACAGTTGTGGAATAATATGCACAGAGGGAAGTTTCTTCCTAACCTAGGGTAGCTGGTGGTGGTTTTATTCCCTAAAATAGGAAAGTTTCCATCTCTTTTTAGTCCTAGAGTGGTTTTGAACGTGCAAATTATTCATATAGATATAATCCTTTTTTGAATGAATCCTATCCTATTAAACTCTGACACAAAATATTACTGAGGCTATGTGCTGTGCAGAAAGTAAAAATTAAACCCCAAGAGCCTTATTTAAATAAGTAAATATGACACGACTCAATTGGTCAAGACACATCTATCTAAGCAGCCACTAACTTTCACTGGAGCCAGGGGCATTCTTCCTCCACCCACCTACACTTTTGATTCTTTTTCTTTCATAACTTATGTGTTTTTTTCAATTCTTCAGGTCAGCAACATCTATTATATTTCTGGAAGGTGCCTCCACAGTTCTGAGTGCTATGGAAACAACATCTAGTCCATGTGTGAAAGCTACAACACGACTTTTCCTAGTGATTAAGACAGACTGAAATAGAAGTGAGTGCTGTTGTGTAGTATTCCCTTACTCAAACCAGGAAAAGGAGGTCTGAAAGCTTCACTCCCTTACACTGTAGAGGGCAACCTGGGATTAAAATATACTTCAGTGCTCTGTTTAGTCCAATCTGAATATCACAAATGAATGGCATACCAAACTCTGAAATAACCTCCCTTCTTCAAGTGCTTCTTGATAGGCAGTTAATATTTTTTGCTTTTCCAGTTTCAAAGTTGAAAATCTTGTTCACTCACTTGTCCCTTTTTGCTATTCCTTCGCACTTCCTTCCACATCATCCCTTAATAGAATGCTCTTCTCTGAACTATTCTGAAAGGCTATTAGTCTTGTCCTTCAGCTTCCTCCCTCAAGACTCCTTTTGTGATGTACAAAGGTAGTCACAAATTGAAAGTGGCTAAACTGACAACTATCTATAGCTAATATTTATAAATAAAAGAGAAAGCTTTCAAATGCTTCAGAATCATCTCCTATTACTAATACTAGTCCTTCATTCCTCATTCTCTCCATTGTTTGTTACAGTTTCTTCCGAATCAAGCAGCAAACTTTCAAAATCAGGGGCTGTTTACCTGAGCATCTGTACTATGCCCAGAACAATGGGACTCCAATCCTAACTGGGGCCTTTAGTTGTTAGCGCAATGCAAAAAATAAACAAACCTTTCTCTCTTTAGTTATACCCCATTAGTCTACCCTAAACAAATCCTCACATTAGCATTCAGACTCTTCCAACATAAGATACAACCCACATAGCCAGCTGTCTCATAGCATCCAACTTCCCACTCCTGAGCAGGTATACAAAAACTACAAAAGCATGGGGAATACAGTGAATTTACACATTAGTAAGTTTTGTATCTATGATTTTGAAAGGAAACTAGCAAAACCTGTATTCAGCACAACCTGCCTACAACCCAGAGCCCCCTCAGTCAGGGCCAGGCGCAGAGACAGCACTACGAGATAAATCGTTCATGGGGAAGGGGAAAAGAGAAAGAACTCATTCTGCTCCACCCTCAACTGCATTTGACACGATGAAGTGCGAGGTGATAGACTCGCCTTGGAAACGTGACTGGGATGAACAAACAGGCCCTCACTCAGCACCTCCTGTAGCAGAGACTCATACACGGGCATCTGCCCCGGGGGCCAGAGAGCGCGAGCGACTCACCGATGTTGGCGGGAAAAGGAAGCGCGTGTACAGCAGGGTCCAGGTTGATGACGTAGGGCGGGGAATTCTGGCTATGCAAATGAGCAGTGAGCCTCTGAGGAGAAAAGGGAGAAATTCAAGGCAAGGAGGAGACCTCGCTTCCCCTGCCCGCCGCAGACACTCCTCCCTCTCTCCCCCGTCCCCGGCGCGGGAAGGGAGCTCGTCCCCCCGGGATAATCTCCTCACCTGCACTAGGGTGGTTTTCCCAGAGCCCGCCATGCCCAGCACCAGCACGCACACCGGCGGGGCCCGAGACTCGGAGCCGGCTCCCCGCGGCGCCACTTCTGCCGCCGCCGCCATCTTGCTAATGCCCCTTCCGCTTCCCGGGCAGATCGAAAGGCCCTTCCGGCCGGAAACGGAGTGTAAGCGTCGGGGCGGGCCTCGGAAAGAAAGTGACTCACTTCCGGGCGACACGGCACAGCCTCTGCCTATGGGGAATGGCTCCCCCGGCGTCGCTTCGTCTCCCACCCCTGCACTGTCCACGGCCACGGCCTTCCTCCCCAGAGCCTCCCGGTACTGCCCCGGAGGCCCACAAAGTCCCTGTCCCCTCCCAGCGCAACAGCCTGAACGCCCCATCTAAGGGATGGTCAACGTGCGCTGGGAGCAGGCAGCCCGATGAGCCCGCGTGTGTTTGGGGCCGGGTGGGGGAGCAACGAGACCACAGTTCTGTGGGTGGGTGCATGAGTAGTTGGCGCCCTTGAATGAACATACGAATGGCTGTAGTGGGTCCGACCAGAGGTCCATCCACCCTAGTATCCTGTCTACTGACAGCGTAAGCTTTCGTGGGCTATAGCCCACTTCATCGGATGCATAGAATGGAGCAAACAGAAGTAAGATACATTTATACACACAGCAAAAAAAAAAAAAGGTTGTAAATTACCATACCAATGCTAAGAGGCTGTTATATGTGGATGGGCCATTACCAGCAGGAGAAAAAAAACCCTATTGTAGTGAAAATTTACACTGTTTGTTATCTATGTCTGACAGTTGATTAGAATCTGTAAAAGAGACTAAACTAGGAAAATGCAATCAATTATATTTACATTGATTGCATTTTTCCTAGTTTAGTCTCTTTTGCAGATTCTAATCAATTGTCAGACATAGATAACAAACAGTGTAAATTTTCACTACAATAGGGTTTTTTTTCTCCTGCTGGTAATGGCCCATCCACATATAACAGCCTCTTAGCATTGGTATGGTAATTTACAACCTTTTTTTTGCTTTCTGTGTATACAAATGTATCTTACTTCTGTTTGTTCCATTCTATGCATCCACTGAAGTGGGCTATAGCCCACGAAAGCTTATGCTGAAATAAACTGGTTAGTCTCTAAGGCGCTGCAAGTATTCTTCATTTTCTTTACGGATACAGACTAACATGGCTGCTATTCTTAAATCTGTCTACCGACAATGGCTAATGCCAGGTGCCCGACAGTGAGTGACCTGGCGGAACACCATTCCTTACCCATCCTGGCTAATAGCCGTTAATGGACTTAACCTCCATTAACTTATCCATCTCTCTTTTAAACCCTGTATTAGTCCTAGCCTTCACAGCCTCCTCAGGCAAGAAGTTCCATAGGTTGATTGTGCCCTGTGTGAAGAACTTCCTTTTATTTATTTTAAACCTGCTGCCTGTTAATTTCATTTGGTGGCCCCTAAATAACTTTTCCTTATTCACTTTCTCCACACCACTCATGTTTTTATGTACCTCTATCATATCCCCCCTTAGTCTCCTCTTTTCCAAGCTGAAAAGTCCTAGTCTCCTTAATCTCTCTTCATATGGGACCTGATCCAAACCCCTAATCATTTTAGTTGCCCTTCTCTGAACCTTTCTAATGCCAGTACATCCTTTTTGAGATGAAGAGACCACATCTGTACACAGTATTCATTATGTGGGCACACCATGGGTTTATATAAGGGCAATATGATATTCTCCATCTTATTCTCTGTCCCTTTTTAAATTATTCCTAACATCCTGTTTGCTTTTTTGACTACCACTGCACACTGCCTGGATGTCTTTAGAGAACTATCCACGATGACTCCAAGATCTTTTTCCTGAGTAGTTGTAGGTAAATTAGCCCCGATCATATCGTATGTGTAGTTGGGGTTATTTTTTCCAATGTGCATTACTTTACATTTATCCACATTAAATTTCAATTGCCATTTTGTTGCCCAATCACTTAGTTCTGTGAGATCTTTTGAAAGTTCTTCACAGTCACAATGCAATGGTGTCTGGTTGTTTTATTGGCCACGAGTGATTGCTACCTGTGCACACCACTGGAAAGGGGGAAGACAGGATGGTGAAACTGGGGAAGAGGAAGAAAGCAGAAATTAGATGAAAAGGAAGGAGGAATTCCATGAAAGATCAGGGGAGGAAAGGAGTTAACGCAGAAAGGGGAGAGAAGGATAAATTAATTCAAAGATTCTAAGGCCAGAAGGGATCATTGTGATCGTCTATATAAGAACGGCCATACTAGGTCAGACTGAAGATCCATCTAGACCAGTATCTTGCCTTCTGAGAATGCCCATGCCCACTTCAGAGGGAGTGAACAGAACAGGATAATGTACTGTGTGATCCACCTTCATCATCCAGTCCCTGCTTCTAGCAGTCAGTGGTTTAGGGACACCCAGAGCATAGATTACAATTACATCCTTGACCATCTTGGCTAGTAGCCACTGTTGGACATATCTCTCTATATCTATATAATCTCTCTCTCTCTCTCTTTTTAAACTCAAGTATCAGAGGGGTACCCGTGTTAGTCTGGATCTGCAAAAGCGAGAAAAAGTCCTGTGGCATCTTATGGAATAACAGATGTATTGTTGTATCTGACGAAGTGGGTATTGACCCATGAAAGCTTATGCTCCAATACGTCTGTTAATCTATAAAGTGCCACAAGACTCTTTGTCTATTTTAAGCTCAGTTATACTTTTGCCCTTCAGAACCTCTCCTGGCAATGAGTTCCGTAGGTTGACTGTGTGTTGTGTAAATAAGTACTTCCCTTTGTTTTAACCCAACCTATTAATTTCACTGGGTGACACCTGATTCTTGTGTTATGTGAAGGGGTAAATAACACTTCCTTATTTACTTTCTCTGCACCATTCATGGTTTTATAAAGCTCTATAATATATCACCTCAGTCATCTTTTTTCCAAGTTGAACAGTCCAAGTATTTTTAATCTCTCTTCATACAGAAGCTGATTTATGCTCCTAATAATTTTCTATGCCCTTCTCTGTACTTTTTCTAATATATCTTTTTTTAGATGGGGTGAACAGAACTGCTTGCCTTATTCAAGGTGTGGGAGTACAGTGGATTTATATAGTGGCATTATTATATTTTCCAGCTTATTTCTTTCCTAATGGTTTCTAGGATTCTGTTAACTTTTTTAACTACCATTGTACATTAATCAGATGTTTTCAGAGAACTATCATGAATGGCTCCAAAATCTTTCTTCTGGGTGGTAACAACTCATTTAGATCCCATAATTTTATATATATAGTTAAGGTCATTTTCCAAGGTGCATTTCTTTGCATTAAATTTAATCTGCCATTTTGTTGCTAGTCACCCAGTTTTGTGAGATCCCTTTGTAACTCTTCACAATCTGCTTTGGACATAACTTGTTAAAAATGTATGCCTTATTTCCAGTTTGAATTTGTTTATCTTTAACATCCAGCCATTGGATCATGGTATGCCTTTCTCTGATAAATTGAAGAGCCCATTGTTAAATATTTATTATCCACATATGATAGAGCTCTACACTTAGACTGTAATCAAATCACCCCTTAGCCTTCTTTTTGTTAAGATAAATAGATTGAGCTCCTTGAATGTATAACTATGAGGCATGTTTTCTACTCCTTTAATCATTGGTTCTTCTCTGAACTCGTTCCAGTTTATTAACATCCCTGAATTGTGGGCACCAGAAAGGTAGACAGGATTCCAGCAATGGTTGTACTATTGCCAAATACAGACATAAAATAACCTCTTCTTGAAATTCCCCCATTTATCATAGAATATCAGGGTTGGAAGGGATCTCAGGAGGTCATCTAGTCCAACCCCCTGCTCAAAGTATGACCAATTCCTAACTCAATCATCCAACAGATTTTTGCCCCCAATGGCCTCCTTAAAGATTGAGCTCACAACTCTGGGTTTAGCAGGCGGATACTCAAACCACTGAGCTGTCCCTCCCTGCTTAGCCTGTGAGCTAGATTGCTCTGAATCAGTGACCTGCTTTTTTCATTATATACCATTCCCCCAATTTTTATGTTTTCTTTCAAGCCATTAATAAAAATGTTAAATAGTGTAGGTCCAAGAACCGAGCCCATAAGAGACCCCTGGAAACAGAGCTGCTTGATGACAATTCCCCGTTTACAGTTACCTGTTGAAAGCTATCAGTTAGCCTTTTTAAAATCCATTTAATGTGTGCCATGTTAATTTTATATAGTTAAAATTTTCTAGTCAAAATGTGCAGTACCAAGTCAAGCACCTTACAGAAGAAGATTATTATATTATGTAAGCACTATTATGTTCATCAACCACATTTGTAATCTCATAAATAAAAGATATCTAGTTAATTTTACAGGATCTATTTTCCATAAAGCCATATTGATTTGCATTAATTACATTACTCTCCCTTACTTCTTTATCAGTCAAGCCCCGTATCAGCCACTCCATTATCTTGCTTGGGACCAATGTCAAGCTGACAGTCTTTAATTACCTGGATCATCCCATTTACCCTTTTAAAAAATTAGCTTTCTTCCAGTCGCCTGGAACGTCTCCATTGCTCACAGACTGATTGAAAATCAACAATAATGAACCAGCGAGCTCCTCAGCAAGCGCTTTTAAAACTCTTGGAAGCAAGTTATCTGGACCTGCAGATTTTAAAATGTCTAATCTCTGTTTAACACCCTCCAAAAATACTAGTGGAATGAAAAACGTGTTATCACCCTATGATGAGACAGCATTATCCTTTTTTATCCCAAATACAGAAGATAAATATTTACTGAGAATTTATCTGAAGGGGGAAAAAAAACAAAAAAAAGAGGAAGGGAGATTGGGGTTCTTGAGAGAAAAATCAGAGTGAAGGAAACAGACAAGGAGACCAAGGCAATGAGGAGAGGCTGAACATTTTTCACTTGTCCATTTAATGCCAAAAAAGGAAAGTGGAAGTAGAAATGGTTGGCAATACAAATGGACTTATCACCACAACTCCTGAAACAACCTCTAGACTCTCCTCAATTTACCAGTGTGTCAGACTTTGTCTAACTAGGATTTAAAGATTTATGTTAGCTAATATATTGGAATGTCTCCTTTGGTTTTAAGACAACCAATTTACCACCTGTTAAAGTCTTCATTGCCTTGTTTACAGTAGGCTTTTTTCTAAGGTTCTTGTATGGCTGGCTCCTATTATAACAGGATCTGAGAACGTCACCATCTTTATCCTCACACCACCACCATGAAATAGAGAAGTATTATTATCCCCATTTATAAATGGGGAACTGAGGCAGAGATAGGCTAAGTGACTTGCTCAAGGTTACATAGAAAGTCTCTGGTGGAGCAGAGAATTGATTGCAAGTCTTTCAAACCATAGGCTTGTGCTTTAACCATTAAACTAGCCTTCTATAACACATTAGCTGGCACTGGAGGTTTAGGTTGGACATTAGGAAAAACTTCCTGTCAGGGTGGTTAAGCAATGTAATAAAATGCCTAGGGAGGTTGTGGAATCTCCATCATTGGAGATTTTAAAGAGCAGATTAGACAAACACCTGCCAGGGGTGGTCTAGATAATACTTAGTCCAGCCAGGAGTGCACAGGACTGGACTAGATGACCTCTTGAGGTCCCTTCCAGTCCTATATGATTCTATGTTCTAACAACACACTTCTAAATCAAACTAGATGATTACCATGGTCCCTTCTGGGTTTATAATCTAGGCCAGACAAACCGAAAGGACACAAATGGGAACGCAGGACCCTTACAGTGACAGTTTGATGGCTGCTCAAATGATATTTCCTGAGGTTCTTGTTTTGGCAGGTGCTGCCTTAGTTGGGGGAGGGAGGAGAAGTCAAATGAGCCAGAAGGAACAGGTGACCTTGTCATTCAGTATCAGAGGGGTAGCTGTGTTAGTCTGGATCTGCAAAAGCAACAAAGAGTCTTGTAGCAAGATCTGTTAGTCTATAAAGTGCTACAAGACTCTTGTCGCTCTTGTCATTCAGATGACTCAGCTGTAGTTCATGATTAGGAGACTGCACAGGCAGCCTATCTCTCCAGCTCCCATAACTCCACTCCTGCCACCCAGTCTTCCCCTGCCTGCCAGCTGCCAACAGTAATTTTGGTTCAGTGAGCAATTCTCCCAGCCTAGGCATGGTCAGCTCGGTGTGGAAGGGCTCACACCAGAGGTGACTCCGAGGAGACTGGTTTTCTCGGGGCTAGGCTGGCGAGGGCCCCAAGGCAAAGGCAGGAAGCCTGTGTTCGATGCCACCAAAGGGAGCTAAGGGAATAGGGCAAAGGGGGTATGTGGGGCCAGCCACATCAGATGATGGGGTAAGGGGAGCGGCCGGCCCGCGCCGCCTCGAGCTGCGGTCACAGGACACTGAGGGGCGGCACTGCCGCCGCCCCCACCCCGATCCCCGCGCCGACTCCTGTCCCTGCCTGGGCCTTGGGGCTAGTCCGCCAGAGTGGGAGGGGACGTGACCCTCTCTGCCGTGGGGGAGAGTTTGACTCTATGGTTGAGGCGCGGTAAGATGATGTCACCACACGCCTGTTTGGGTCACGTGGCTGAGGGCGGATGTTTGTTTGCGGGTGGCGCAGAGTGATGAGGCGGTAGGAGGGCACGCGCTATGGGGAGCGGCGGCTGTTCGGTAAGTGCTCGCTGCCCTTCCCCCTCGCGCTTCAGGCCGCTCAGCCTCGCTCCCTGTCCCCGCGCCGGTCCCCTCCTTGGGTCCTGTTCCCGGGGGGGCAGTGAGCTCGGTAGGGCGGGGCCGGCTCCGTGCCCGGGGGGAGCCCAGCTCGAGTGACCGGTCTGTTCTCGGCCGGGACGGCGCGACTACAACGCCGGTAAATATCGCCCCGTTCCCTTGTATTCCACTCAGTAGGTCTGCGTCCGTCTGGTGCGTCTTGCGTGAGAGATGAGGCACTCCCGAGGGTAGGGGAGCCTGTTCTGTTCGTACAGGGCCTAGCACAGTGCGGTCCTGGCCCACCCCTAGGGCTCCTAGGTACTACAGTCTATATTAGGAAACCGAGCTAGCGCAAGTTCGTTTGATTGGGCTGGGGGTTGGCTCTATGCTTTAAGCTACAGGAACCAGAAGAGCATTTGCCGAGATGATGCTAATATTTAAACTTCTTTCAAGGACAGTTTATGCATTCAAATATTATGATACAGGGCATTGAAAATAATGTGAGTCTAGGCAGAGCTTGACTGTGATATGAGAGCCAGGTCCCCACACACATCATCTCAGAAAGGGAAGATAAAGTTTTAGGGAGTTGTATGGTGGAACCAAAATGACATTCATTCAGATCTTCTGAACCTGGTTAACTGCCCATAGAAACTGTAATAGAGCTTTAGCAGTGGGAATATGCTTTTCCATACACAGCACATAGACATTTGGTGCTGAGGCTGCCCCCTCCTTATCCATGTGCATCTATCTGTGAGCACCTTGATTAGCATTTCATTAGACACATGGAGTTGTTGAAGGTTGTTAATTGCAAATACTTGTGCAAGATTCAAACAGTGTTCAGCAGAGTGGATTTGATTTAAATGAAATTGATTTAAATCACTAGTCAGGAAGATTTGGTTTAATCATGGATTTCTACATAGAAGTGCATTCTTGTTTTGTTATAATCCTAATACATATTCTTCACAACTCAGAGATAGATGTAGGTTTCATTCTTATAAGGTACACACTATACATTTTAAAGTGATTTCGTTTGAAAACTTTTCAGATTAGTTTTACCAGCAACCAGAAAATATCAGAAAATAAATGTTTGGTTATTTAATTTAGCTAAAGTAATTGAAGAAGATATTTATGAAGTCATTGGGATGTGAACTAACTCCAATTCAACAGGTTAATCATTAATATTTGATGACAGGTGGGCTGTTAGCAGGAGAAAAAAAATTAGCAATAATCAGGATGGTCCATTTCAAACAGTTGACAAGAAGGTATGAGTAACAGCAGGGGAAAACTTAGCATGGAGAAATAATTTTCAGTTTCAGTTTGTGTAATGACCCAGCCACTCCCAGTCTTTATTGAAGCCTAATTTAATGGTGGCCAGTTTGCAAATTAATTCCAGTTCTGCAGTTTCTTGTTGAAGTCTGTTTTTGAATTTTTTTGGTTGAAGAATTGCCACTTTTAGGTCTGTTATTGAGTGACCAGAGAGATTGAAGTGTTCTCCTATGATTTTTGAATGTTATCATTCCTGATGTCATATTTGTGTCCATTTATTCTTTTGTATAGATGACTGTCCAGTTTGGCCAATGTACATGGCAGAGGGCACATGATAGCATATATCACATTGGTAGATGTACAGGTGAACGAGCCTCTGATGGTGTGGCTGATGTCATTAGGTCCTATGATGGTGTTACTTGAATATATGTGTGGATGGAGTTAGCAACGGGCTTTGTTGCAAGGATAGGTTCCTGGGTTAGTGGTTTTGTTGTGTGGTATGTGGTTGCTGGTGAGGATTTGCTTCAGGTTGTGGGGGCTGTCTGTAAGCGAGGACTAGCCTGTCTCCCAAGATCTGTGAGAGTGAGGGATCATTCTTCAGGATAGGTTGTAGCTATTCTGTGTATGTATCTTCTACTCCATGCATCTGAAGAAGTAGGTTTTAGCCCATAAAAGGTTATGCCCAAATAAATCTGTTAGTCTCTAAGGTGCCACAAGTACTCCTCATTGTTTTTTTGTTAATATTTGGAGGATTTTTTTGTCATGCTGCATTAGGAGGAGAACATCACCAGAGAGGCATTTAAATTGTTTTATTTAACAAAAACAACAATGTTATGTATTCTGGATTTTTTTCTTCAATAGCAAACATATAATATTTTAACAGAGCAAACACATGAATTTTTGAATTTAGTTAAATGTTCAAGTTTTTTAAAATCAGATTTGTTGTTTGTTTTTAACTATTTTTTTTCTTTTTAATATTTGATTTAACTAAATGGACTATGTCAGCCAGGTCAACATGAGAAACTTAAAATATTGGCTTCTGCAGCTAACTCAGTCAACTTCACCTTCATTTTCCTGTTTGTTCATAATCTGGAAAAGAAAAACTAGTTTTCCTGCTTTTTCAGGTCCGAAACCATTTCTCAGTTTGGAATGAATTAGTCCAAAGGAAGAAAATATTTTTTCTACACTACCATAAAGCTACTGCTGTTAACAGTGAGATTATCACTTCTACAGTCTCTAAATCCAAGTGCTTAAGTGACTTCCACCAGTTCACTGGTGTGACTTTCTTTAAAACATCATCAGCAAACCTATATTCCTTGAATGGTTCACCCTTAGCTCTGAAATTTATTATAGTTGGCATTATGAAGGGATGAGTGCTGGATGTCCATGTCATAGCCAACTCCTCTTCTTCAGCAGTTAAGGTTTGACCCTGGTACTGAGTGTTGAAAATATTTGTTAGAAAATGAGCTGGAGATAGTGCTTGTCCCATCTGTTTTTTTAATACTTGTAATTTAACTCTCTCATTCCATAATTCTCTTTTAAAGATCTCACTCAGTTCCTTCCAAATTTCAACAGCATCAGCAGTAAACCAGCTATTGCCCTGCATTTTGTTCAAGGCTACAGAAATAGGCTTCAGGGTACTCAGCAGGTGTTCAACATTTTTTTTAAGCCCAACGTTGAGAATTTTGACTGTGATGGTGACATCTCTTTTTTTCATGATTTTGTTCACAAACTGTCATCAGATTAGGCCAGTTCTTATTATAGTGCTCAAAACAGTCCACTACTGAGTTCCATCGCACATCTTGTGAGAGAATTAGCTTGGTTCCTCCCACTTGTGGTTTTGAATTGTTCCTATTAGCCACATTATAAAAAAGCTGCATGCTTTAGCCACAATTCAATAGCCTGTTCGCCACATATAGCTAGTGGCGAACATATTGGGCACTAGACCTTTTGCACACTGCTCAATTTCTCTTTCATACACTTTATCCAGCAGTTTGTCTGTGACATCTGCTCTGTTAGGTGGACAGTATCCTGGTCTTAATGACTGAACCATGTTAATGAAGTGTGGATTCTCAATCATGCCGAAAGGAGAGTTTCTTGCATAAACAAACCAGTCAGTTTTTCCATCAATTACCTCTTTTTGTAATCTGCTGGTTCTTATCACAAATTTATCTATGGTTGTTTCTAGGTGATTTTTTTTTTTTTTTCTTTTTGCTCCAGGTAATAAATATACTGTGGTGATGTGACTGAAACACTATGATTTTCAGTATCAGAGGGGTAGCCATGTTAGTCTGGATCTGCAAAAGCGACAAAGAGTCTTGTAGCACCTTATAGACCAGGGGTAGGCAACCTATGGCATGAGCACCAAAGGCGGCACCCAAGCTGATTTTCAGTGGCACTCACACTGCCCGGGTCCTGGCCACCAGTCTGGGAGCCTCTGCATTTTAATTTAATTTTAAATGAAGCTTTTAAAACATTTAAAAAATCTTATTTACTTTACCACATTAGTTTAGTTTTATATTATAGACTTAGAGACCTTCTAAAAACGTTAAAATGTATGATTGTCACGTGAAACCTTAAATTAGAGTGAATAAATGAAGACTCGGCACACCACTTCTGAGAGGTTGCCCACCCCGTTGTAGACTTTCAGAGTTATCATTTTCAGATAACTCTGAAACTATCCACCCTCAAGATCACCATCATTTTCTATAGTCTTCAAAATCCTATATGTTGAGAATGGATTCTCCTAAACAAAATAAGTCAATGCAGTTATTATTACCATACTACTTATTTAGCAGTGGCAGTATCATAGCCAATGATAATGATTGAGGTTATCATTATCAAATCAAATAATGAGGTTAATCCGAGGTGTGATTATTGCTAGTTGGAAACTCTCATTGCATTTACTGACACTCAGTACTACTTTAAATGTGAAACTTTAAAAAGTTCTGCCTATTTCAGCTATTTTTATTTTATCACAACTGCATCTAAAATGATAATACCATAAAAAACAACTATATTTTTTGCTCAAACATGAGAATTCAAGAATAGTCCAAAGGCAATCCTTAAGGAAGAAGTATGAAATAAAAAAGTTTACCAGCCTGAAGATCGTGCATGTTCAGACATGAATCAGAGGGGTAGCCATGTTAGTCTGGAATTGCAGAAGTGACAGAGTCCTTTGGCACCTTAAAGACTAACTAAAGTATTAGAGCATACGCTTCCGTGGGCTAATACCCACTTCGTTGGACTGAATGCATCCGATGAAGTGGGTATTAGCCCACGAAAGCTTATGCTCTAATACTTTAAGGTGCCACGGGACTCTTTGTCGCTTCTGCATGTTCAGACATGTTCCTTTCATCATCTTCAACTCAGCTTCTTCCAGAGAAGGAACACTTCTCATGATGTTGTTTTGGCAACCAGGCCTTGCATTTCTTTGTTGCACTGTTTGCATGCATGCCTGTCTTATCCACAAGCAGAGGAACTTCATTAAAATATTCCCAGACTGAGTCTCTTTTACAGCCAGCTGCCATTATAGGTTTTCCCTTTTAGTGAGAGAATGGCATGGTAGATTTCAAATCAGTGAAGGCGACACTCAGACCACCAGACTTCTGGAATATGCTGGTCAAACAGCTTCACTTTTGTTTCTACTGCCTGTCTCTTCTTTCTCACATTTATCTCCAGACTTCTTCTCCTTATCCAGATCTATTCCGCCCCCAACAATCTTCTGTTCATTGAACTTTTTGAAACTTTGCACTTTTAGAGAGAGGTAAGGGATTGACTCTGTGTACACAGATTTGCAGAGGGACAGTAGTGTTGAGGTCTGTTATTTCTCACTAATTTTATATAAAATATAATATAAAAATTATTTATTTAAAACATTTTTGCTGTTAACAAGCATATTATTTCTGGAGACAGCTCCGCAGTTTGAGAACTGCAAAACTAAGCGTCTCTGATAGTATCTTCTGCACTGAGTCCCATTGGATAGATAGAAAGATTAATTTAAATACAGGGACTCCTCACTAAATGTTGTAGTTATGATCCTGGAAGATGCGACTTTAAGCAAAACAACGTTAAACGAATCCAGTTTCCCCATAAGAATTAATGTAAATAGGGAGGGTTAGGTTCCAGGGAAATTTTCACCAGACAAGACTATATATATATATATAGTCTTTTGTCTGGTGAAAATTTCCCTGGATGAAATTTATATATACACACACACACACTATAAGTTTGAAACAAACAATTTAATACTGACAGGTTTGAGATTAACAGCAATGCCCCACTGCTATGTACATTGGCCAGACTGGACAATCTCTATGCAAAAGAATAAATGGACACAAATCTGACATCAGGAATCATAACATTCAAAAACCCCAGGAGAACACTTCATCCTCCCTGGCCATTCCATTAAAGACTTAAAGGTGTCAATTTTAAAACCAAAAAACTTCCAAAACAGACTCCAATGAGAAGCTGAGGAACTGGAATTAATTTTCAATTTGGACACTATTAACCAAAGGCTAAACAGGGATTGTGAATGGCTTTCTCATTATACTAATTGATTGCATTTCTCTAGTTAATTTCCCTTCAAAAGTTTTTCTCACCTGTCGGACAGAGATCCACTACAAAAGTTCTTTTTTCTCCTGCTGGTAATGGCCCATCCAAATTAAACAGTCTCTGAGAATTGGTATGCTAATGTACACCTTTTTTGTTTGCTTTCTGTGTATATAAATACATCTTACTTCTGTTCCATTCTGTGCATCCAATGAAGTGGGCTATAGCCCACAAAAGCTTATGCTGAAATAAATTGGGTAGTCTCTAAGGTGCCACAAGTATTCCTCATTTTAATTTAATACTGGTACACAGTGATAATGATTATGAAGCTTGGTTGAGGTAGAGAAGTCAGAGGGTAGGATATTTCCCAAGGAATGTCTTACAGCTAAAAATGAACTAGCAGTTTGCTGAGCCCTCAAGGATTAATTCTCACACTCTAGAAAGCAACAGGAAAGAAGGGAGGGCAGAAACACACACTTAAATAATTGAAATGTGCATTTCTCTCTCTCTCTATCAAGAGTGGGGTTAAAAGTACACTCACTGCCTAGTTAATTAGATCAGCAAACCAGCAACTGCAGCTGCTCTCCGTCTGTGTCCCGTCTGCTCTATGGAAGATGGGGTAAGCGGCGTGCAGGAGCAGGGGCGGAGGAGACATCCTGACATTAGCCCCCCTCTTCTTCTCCCCCTCCCACACCCTACCCCAGCAAGCAGGAGTCTCAGGGAGCAGCTCCAAGGCATAGGGCAGGAGCAGCTCCAAGGCATAGGGCAGGAGCAGCACATTGCAGTGAGAGAAGGGACATACGAACTAACAGTTGAATTGCTGGCAATTGTTAGCCTGGTGAGCAGCTGACGATGTTGGAAGGGAGCATTGCACAACTTTAAAGGATCATGTTCCCTAATTGATTTGCAACAAAAGAATGTTAACCGGGACTACTTTAAACGAGGAGTTACTTTAATCTATACAGAAGCCCCTGGAACTCCATAACGTTTGGTCCCTAATCCATGAACTAACGGAACTCACTTATAAAACTTTTCTTAAACATTACATGAATATATTGTCTCATACTATAGGGATTATAAATTCTAATTCTGTTCCATGATGAGATATCTTTGAGCTATAATGTATCTTAATTAAAACTTTATTTAGATATGCTTTTTGAGGGAAAAACCTTTCATCAAAAATCTGATTTTTTTTAAAATCATTAATTTTTATCCACCCTGTCATTCAGGGGACCGCTAAGTTACATGTAAAATGTCAAATCAAGAATCAGAGAGGTAGCCGTGTTAGTCTGGAATTGCAGAAGTGACAGAGTCCTGTGGCACCTTGACAGACCAGTGGCACTGCTATGGGCACCCACATGGCCCCACAGTATGCCAACATCTTTATGGCTGACCTGGAACAACGCTTCCTCAACTCTCGTTCACTCACGCCCCTTCGCTCTCTACGCTACATTGATGACATCGTCATCATGTGGACCCATGGGAAAGAAACTCTGGAAGAATTCCGTCATAATTTCAACAGCTTCCCCCCGACCATCCACCTCAGCCTGGACCAGTCTACATGAGAGGTCCACTTCCTAGACACCACGGTGCAAATTAATGATGGCCACATCAACACCACCCTATACTGAAAACCTACCAACAGCTATGCCTACCTTCATGCCACCAGCTTCCATCCCGGGCACGCCACATGATCCATTGTTTACAGACAAGCACTGAGGTACAATCGTATTTGCTCCAACCCCTCAGGTGAGACCAACACCTACAAGATCTTCACCAAGCTTTCTCAAAACTACAATACCCACACAAGGAAATAAGGAGACAGATCAACACAGCCAGACGTGTACCCAGAAGTCTGCTGCTGCAAGACAAGCCCAAGAAAGAAAACAACAGACTACCACTGGCCATCATGTACAGTCTTCAGTTAAATCCTCTCCAACGCATCATCAGTGATCTACAACCCTCACTTTCACAGGCCTTGGGAGGCAGGCCAGTCCTGGCCTACAGACAACCCGCCAACCTCAAGCATATTCTCACCAGCAACAGCACACCGTGCCATAATAACTCTAACTCAGGAACCAATCCATGCAACAAGCCTCGATGCCAACTCTGCCCACATATCTACACCAGCAACACCATCACAGGACCTCACCAGATCAGCCACACCATCACAGGTTCATTCACCTGCACATCTACCAATGTAATATATGCCATCATGTGCCAGCAATGTCCCTCTGCTATGTACATCAGTCAAACTGGACAGTCCCTATGAGAAAGGATAAATGGATGCAAATCAGATATCAGGAATGGCAATATACAAAAACCTGTAGGAGAACACTTCAGCCTTGCTGGACACACCGTAAAAGATTTAAAGGTCAGCATTTTGCAGCAAAAACACTTCAAAACCAGACTGCGAAGAGAGACTGCAGAGCTGCAATTCATTTGCAAATTTGATACCATCAATCAAGGATTGAACAAAGATTATGAGTGGCTAGCTAACAACAAAAGCAACTTCTCTTCTCTCACTATTCACACCTCCAGTTCAGCTGCTAGAGGAATACCTCATCCTCCCTGATTAGAGATAACAAGCTGGTTCAGCCTCATTGGACGAACCCTGTTGTCTCCCACCTGGTTCTTGCTTATGTATTTATACATGCCCCTGGATACTTCCACTGCATGCATCCGATGAAGTGGGTATTAGCCCACGAAAGCTTATGCTCTAATACTTTAGTTAGTCTTTAAGGTGCCACAGGACTGTTTGTCACTATTGTTAAATCAGTATCCCATCCTGTGCCTGAATTTGTATATTCTCTTTTCGAATCTGTGTCCTTCTGACAGGGACTTTGTCTATTGACCTTTCTTTAAGTATTTGGAAATTGGTTGGAGATTAGTAAAATGAGGTTGGCGCCTGGTACCAGGATTACGGCCCTGAAGTGGGGGATATTGTCTTTCATGTGCCTGCTTTTTGTTGGCATAATGGAAGCTTTTGTGTTTTTGTAAAATCATTTCTGACAGCACTGAGCCAGAAGCTTTAGTGAACTCTGTGCCATGGGGTTTCTTCACAGCAAAGTTAATAAATTTAAGTGACAACAAGTCAAAACACAAGTCAGATTTGAGCAAATGAAATAAAAGCAAAATACAGTCTAAGCTGACTTTAACCCTTTCAGTGCCTTACAAACTTAAATGATTCTCACCACAGAATGGATGGTTGCTCTTCAGCCAGGCTCCCCGCCTTTGATCAGCACTTCTGTCACTTTGTGTGCTGGCTGTAGATGAAGATAGGAGAGAGAGCATGGCAAATGCTGATGCATCCGACGAAGTGGGTATTAGCCCACAAAAGCTTATGCTCTAAAAAAATTTTAGTTAGTCTTTAAGGTGCCACAGGACTCTTTGTCACTTCTGCAATTCCAGACTAACACGGCTACCCCTCTGATTCTTGTTTCTGTTAGTAATTGTAGGCTTTCAAGTCCACTTGAAAGTAGGCGTGGAATAGGGACCAGCCTACAAGTCCAGCCACAAGTCCTGCTCAGACCGCTGCCAGCCTGGGTGAATGGAACCGCAGGTCAGCAGCAGGCTGAGCGGGGCTGGCAGCCAGGAGCCCGGCTGGCAGGAGCCAGCGGACAGAACCCTAGACGGGCATTGGGCTGAGCAGGGCTGGTGGCTGGGACCTGCAGCATGCCATTAAAAATCAGTTTGCATGCCACCTTTGCCACACATGCCATAGGTTGCTGACCCCTGAGCTAGCCAAAAACTCAAAAGGCAATAACAAAATGTTTTTTGCGTACGTCAGAAGCAGGAAGCCTACTAAACAACCAGGTGGAGCCCCTGGACGATCGGCAGTGGGCTGATGATCTGGGGTTCCGGCTGGCGGCTCCTTGCCAGTCTGGAATACCAGCCACTGGCCCTGCTCAGCCTGCTGCTGGCCTGGGGTTCCAGCAGCCAATCTGGGGCTCTGCTCCTGGTTGGCCCAGTGCTCTTCAGCCACCCTCTTCTGTGGCCAACACTGGAAAACGCGGTAAGGAAAAGCAAAGGCAAGGATCACACTAAACTGATAAGATCTGCATTTTAATTTTATTTTAAATGAAGTTTCTTAAATATTTTAAAAACCTTATTTACTTTAAATATAACAATAGTTTATATATTATAGACTTTTAGAGAGAGACCTTCTAAAAACATTAAAATGTATTACTGGCACATGAAACCTTAAATTACAGTGAACTAGGTACACCACTTCTGAAAAGGTTGCCAGCCCACAGGGTAGCTGTTCTTCAAACTCCTTTTTAGCTTTTCTTACTACATTTTTACACTTAATTTGGCTGTGTTTATGCTCCTTTCCAGATACCTCACTAGGATTTGACTTCCACTTTTTAAAAGATGCCTTTTTATCTCTCACTGCTTCTTCTACATGGTTGTTAAGCTACAGTGGCGCTCTCTTAATTCTTTTACTGGGTTTATTAGTTTGGAGTATACATTTAAGTTGGGCCTCTATTATGGTGTCTTTGAAAAGTGTCCAGCTTCTAGGGATTTCAGTTTAGTCACTGTATCTTTTAATTTCTGTTTAACCCTCTCATTATTTGTGTATTTGCAGCTCATGCTGTAAAAGCGCTCAAATTGTAGTGTGTGCAGCAAATGTCCGCTAGGAATCATTGTGATGATCTACTCTGATCTCCTGTGTAACACAGATTAAAATAATTCCTAGACCAGATCTTTCAGAAAAATATCTAATCTTGATTGAAAAATTGTCAGTGATGGAGAATCCACCATGACCCTTGGTAAGTTGTTCCAATGGAATTGCTCTCAATCTTAAGCATTTACACTTTATTTTCAGTCTGAATTTGTGTAGCTTCAGCATCCTCCTATACCTTTCTCTAACTGTTCCACTTGTAGGTACTTAGAGTGTAGTCAAGTCAGCCTTTAACATTTTTTTTTTTTAAAGTAAGTATATCAAGCTCCTTGTATCACTATAAGGCTTAGTTTATAAACTATTAATCGTTCTCATGGCTTTTCTTTGAATCCTCTTCAATTTATTAATATCCTCCTTGAATTGTGGGCACCAGAACTTGACCCAGTATTAGAGCAGTGGTTGCACCCATGCCAAATAGAGGTAAAATAACATCTTTGCTCCTGCTGAAGATTATCTGATTTATGTATTTCAGGACTGCATTAGATCTTTGGACACAGCACCACACTGGGGACCTCATGTTCACCTGACTATCCACCAGGACCCCCAAATCGTTTTCAGAGTCAGTTTCACAGGATAGAGTCCCCCATCCTGTAAGTATGGCCTCCATTCTTTGCTCCTAAGTGTGTACATTACATTAGCCATATTAAAATGCATATTGTATGCTTGCACCTAGTTTACCAAGCAATCCAGATTCCTCTGTGTCAGCGACCTATCCTCTTAATTATTTATCACTCCAATTTGCGTTATCTGCAAACTTTATCAGTGATAATTTTATGCCTTCTTTCAGGTCATTAATAAAAATGTTAGAGTACGGCCAAGAACAGGTCCTTAGGGCACCCCAGTAGACACCAAGCCCATTTGATGATGACTTCCTATTTACAATTAAATTTTGAGACATCTCTGTGCATATTAATGGATTAAAAGCTGGCTATGTTAATATTATCTTGCCAATTTTTTATTCAAAATGTTTTGAGCACCAAGTCAAATGCCTTACAGAAATCTATGGTACATCAGTACTATTACCTTTATCAACCAATGTTGTAATCTCACCCCCCCCACACACAAAAAAATAGTTTGACAGGATCTGTTTTCCATAAGTCCATGCGGATAGGCATATATTACCCTCCTTTAATTCTTTATTAATTGAGGCCCCTATCAGCCACTCCATTATCTTGTCTGACATGGATCCCAGGCTAGCAGATCTATAATCACTCAGTGATCTCATTTACCTTTTAAAAATATTGGGAGAAAACTAATCTTCTGGAACTTCACTGCTGTTCCAAAACTTACTGAAAATCAACATTAATGGTCCAGTAAGCTCCTTAGATTAGCTCTTTTAAAACTCATGGATGCAAGTTATTATTTTAAAATAATGTCTGACTTCAGTATCTGCTGTCTAACACCCTCCTGAGATACCAGTGGAATAGAAAGTGTTGTCATATTATATTTTACCCAAATAGCCTTTTCTGCATTATATCTGATGATTCTATCATTTCCATCTAGTAATGCCTTGTTAGGATTCTTTTTTCTGCAATATTCTTTAAAAAAATTCTCCTTCTTAATTCTGCTGGACATAGATTTTTCCTTGTGTCCCTTTGCTTCCATTATCAATTTTCTACAATTCCTAGCTTCTGATCTTTATTCATTGCTATCAACTTCCCTTTTCTTCTATTTATCTACATCTATATATCTGTATATATCTATAGATAGATAATTTTCCTTCACTTTCCTTCTAAACCAAATTGTTTTTTAACCAATCTACCCCATCCTCAGTTGTGGCTTTTTGAGCATCTAATAATGTGTTCCTAAGCAATTCTGAATGATCAATCACATTTTTTTAATTAAATTCTTCCTCTCAGTTGATCAGGCTCATAATTGTTTTCAGCTTTGTGAAATTGGTCCTTTTAAAGCTGTTAATTTTTAGTTCTGTGATCAGTTCTTCTTTATCTGTCAAGATGAGGTCTCATATAGACTGCTGTCATGTTGGATGTAATATTTCTTACCTGTAATATTTAGAACTACCAAGAATGTTTTAATACTGGCATCATGAGACCTCCAGCATACATTACTCAAATTGAAGTATCACAGGATCACACAGCTATTTTTTCTTACACGTTACAGGAGCCACTCAGAATCATAGAGTATCAGGGTTGGAAGGGACCACAGGAGGTCATCTAGTCCAACCCCCTGCTTAAAGCAGGACTAACCCCAACTAAATCATCCTAGCCAGGGTTTTGTCAAGCCTGACCTTAAAAACCTCTCAGGAAGGAGATTTTACCACCTCCCTAGGTAACCCATTCCATTGCTTCCTAATAGCCAACCTAAACCTTCCCCACTGCAACTTGAGACCATTACTCCTTGTTCTGTCACCTGGTACCATTGAGAACAGTCTAGATCCATCCTCTTTGGAAACCCCTTTCGGGTAGTTGAAAGCAGCTATCAAATCTCCCCTCAGTCTTCTCTTCTGTAGACTAAACAATCCCAGTTCCCTCAGCCTCCCCTCATAAGTCACGTGCTCCCGGCCTCTAATAATTTTTGTTGCCCTCCTCTGGATTCTTTCCAATTTTTCCACATCCTTCTTGTAGTGTAGGCCCCAAAACTGGACGCAGTACTCCAGCTGAGGTCTCACCAATGCCAAATAGAGAGGAATGGTCATGTCCCTCGATCTGCTGGCAATGCTCCTACTTATACAGTCCAAAATGCCGTTAGCCTTTTTGGCTACAAGGACACACTGTTGACTGATGTCCAGCTTCTCATCCACTGTGACCCCTAGGTCCTTTTCTGCAGAACTGCTGCCTAATCATTCGGTCCCTAGTCTGTAGCAGTGCATGGGATTCTTCCATCATAAGTGCAGGACTCTGTGCTTGTTCTTGTTGAACCTCACCAGATTTCTTTTGGCCCAATCCTCTAATTTTCTAAGTCCTTCTGTAGCCTATCCGTGCCCTCCGGTGTATCTACCACTCCTCCTGGTTTAGTGTCATCTGCAAATTTGCTGAGGGTGCAGTCCATGTCATCCTCCAGATCATTGATAAAGATATTGAATAAAACCAGCCCCAGGACCAACCCTTGGGGCACTCTGCTTGATACCAGCTGCCAATTAGACATGGAGCCATTGATCACTACCTGTTGAGCCCGACGATCCAGCCAGCTTTCTGTCCACCTTATGGTCCATCCAGCCCATACTTTTTTAACTTCCCAGTAAGAATACTGTGGGAGACAGTATCAAAAGCTTTGCTAAAGTCAAGGAATAGCACATCCACTGCTTTCCCCTCATCCACAGAGCCAGTTATCTCTTTGTAGAAGGCAATTAGGTTAGTCAGTGCTTCAGAATTGACTCCTGGAGGACCTGCTCCATGATTTTTCCAGGGAATGAGGTGAGGCTGACTGGCTTGTAGTTCCCCGGATCCTTCTCCTTTCCTTTTTTTAAAGATGGGCACTACATTAGACTTTTTCCAGTCATCCGGGACCTCCCCCAATCGCCAAAAATAATGGCCAATTGCTCTTGTTCACTAGCATGATTTGGTGGTCTGTAGCAGACAGATTGATACCGCATCTTGTACTGTTAAGACATTGATCTGTAAATATTCAAGTTAATTTTCTTCCTGGTTATCAATGATAGGAAAGAGGTGATGCCATTTTGGACATAGTGCCACTCCCGCTCCACTTTTGCCCACTCGATCTTTCCTAAATATCTTGTAACTTTTTATTTTTAACATTCCAGTCATGGTAATCATCCCACCATGTTTCACAAATACCAACCAGATAAAATTTATGTTGATGAATGAGCAATTCCTATTTCTCTTGTTTGTTACCCAGGCTCCTAGCATTGGTGTATAGGCAATTCAATAATTTCTACTGGTGCTGTCAATCACAGTTAACTCACACTATTAACTAAAAAAAAATAAATCAAGATTAAAAAAATTAATATTAATTGCACTTACAACAGTAGAATACCATTTGAAAGTGTTTCAATATTTTTGGATGTTTTCTATATTTTCAATATTCTTTGCTGTAATTGAAATCAAAGTGCACAGTGCGCACTATATTTTTTATTACAACTATATGCACTGCAAAAATTATAAATAAAATCTAGTATTTTTCAGTTTGCATCACACAAGTACTGAAGTGTTATTGCTTTATTGTAAAAGTGTAACTTACAAATGCAGATTATTTTTTTTTTTGGTTACATAACTACTCAAAACCAGAACAGTGTAAAACTTGAGCCTACAAGTCCACTCAGTCCTACTTTTTCTGCTAATTACGAAGACAAACAAGTTTGTTTACATTGATGGGAGATACTGCTGCCTGCTTCTTATTTACAATGTCTCCTGAAAGTGAGAACAGGTGTTCACATGGCACTTTTGTAGCCAGCCTTGTAAGATATTTACATGCCAGATATGTTAAACATTCATATGCCCCTTCATGCTTCGGCCACCATTCCGTAGGACATGCTTCCATGCTGATGATGCTCATTTAAAAAAATGCATCAATTAAATTTGTGACTGTACTACTTGGGGGCAGGAAGGAAGAGAATTGTCTCTTCTGCTCTGTTTTACCCACATTCTGCATATATTTCATGTTTTATAGCAGTCTCGGATGATGATCCAGCATGTTTTGTTTTGAGAACACTTTTAGAAGTCTTAAAGAGCAACACTCTGATGTGGAAACTATAGAACCCAAACCTTCAAAAGAGAAAATCAACCTTCTGCTGGTGGCATCCAACTCAGGTGATAAAAATGAACATGTGCCAGTCTGCACTGCTTTGGTTTGTTATGAAGCAGAACCCATCATCAACATGGAATCATATCCTCTGGAATTGTGATTGAAGCATGAAGGGGCATAAGAATCTTTAGCACTTCTGGCACGTAAATATCTTGCAATGCCAGCTACAACAGTGCCGTGCAAATACCTTTTCTCAGTTTTGGATAACGTTGTAAATAAGAAGCAGGCAGCATTATCTCCTGCAAATTGTAACCAACCTTGTCTGAGTGATTGGCTGACTAAGAAGTAAGACTGAGTGGACTTTTAGACTCAAGTTTTACATTGTTTTATTTTTGAATGCGGCTTTTTTTGTACAATTCTACATTTGTAAGTTCAACTTTCATAATACAGTTTGAACTACAGTACTTGTATGAAATGAATTGAAAAATACAATTTTGTTTACAGTGCAAATATTTGTAATAAATATAAAGTGAGCACTGTGCACTTTGTATTCTGTGTTCTAATTGAAATTAATATTTGAAAATGTAGTAAATATTCAAAAATAGTTAAAATGGTATTCTATCGTTTAACAGCATGATTAATCACGATTAATTTTTTTAATTGTGTGACAGCCCTAATTTCTACTTTTCATGTCCTTTGGTTCCTTAATTAATTTTCTTGTCAACATTTAATTTGTGTGCTGAGTGCTCATATCTTCCCTCTTTTTACTTCCTCCAATCCTCTGCTCCTTTTGTTATTAGTTAGTGACTACTCCAGCCAGCCTGTGTTCCTTCCAAACTATTCAGCCGCTCACCACGTAAAAGGTAGACCAGCGGTTCACTTCCAGAATCTTCTGCCTGTGGTTCTCCTTTGTTCATAGCACAGGAAGGATCTCAGAGAAGATCTCTTGGTCATTCTTATTCAGCAAGCTTCTGAGTCCCTTGATGTCATCTGTTATCTGCAAGATATCCTCCAACAGTGTCATTACTGCAGATATGAAGCAACACCAATGGATCCTTTCCTGTTGACTTCAAAAGCCTGTCCAATCTTAGAGTGACAGTCCTACTGTCTGCCTGTCCCTTGAGGAATGTTTGGATTCTTCTGAATATTGAATCCCCAACAAGGATAGTCTTTCTTCCTTGGATGGTTGGAGGACTGTGTGATTTCATTGTGTAGGTTGGGTTGAGCTGCTGTCCGCAGTGTGTCCCATACATCTCTCCATTCCCTTGGACCAACTGGATTATGTTGTCCAGTTTCCATGTTTTGTATGTGGTATCAATTGGAAACTTCTAACAGTGGAATTCCTTCCAGTCCTCTTCTCTCTTGTGGCCATAGCGTACCCATCTTCATCTGTCTCCAGCCATGTAGAATGTCACTTTGACCTTTTGCCTCCAGTGATTATGAGCTCCAAGGCCTCCTTTCTGACTTCCTCTCTCTCCAGCTCCTCTGTAGCAAGCTCCCTTTCTTTCTTGAATCAGGGATGCTGCTATTTCCTGAGCCTAACTATCTGGGATGTCCTCAGTTTATCTGATTCTCAGTAACATTTATACTTGCTCCTCCAATCCAAGAATTTTCTCCTCCAATACAACCATCAGTTTGCACTTGATTCACAGGAAGTCCCTTCTGGGTTCAGGTAGGAAAGAAAGCATGGCACATCCATTGCATTCACCACCACTGTTCATTGCTGGCTATCTTGAAATCACACACAGAGCTGACACTGGAAGGAAAGCTTCTCACACTCCCTTCCAAATGCTCTCTGAAACTCCATGTTAGCGGTCTCTGTTTATGGCGCTCAGGTTCACCTGACAAATGGCTTTTTATAATCCAAATCTCCATGCTTAGCTCCGCCCCTCACCACCAAGGAGTAATTAACCACTCGGAGACTGCAACCAGCAGAATTGATCAAAGCCCCGATGGTTAGAGCCTCTGCCAAGGCACCAGCAAACGGGCCTGTCATCTGCTTAAGGGCCCACAGCCCAGCTGTGCAGCCTGTACACAGAGAGCAAATAAACAGTCAACCAGCCAACTCACGGACAGGCCAAACACACCACTCACCAACTCCCACTACCTCTAAGCACAGTGTTCCCAGTTACGCCCTCCGGAACTCCACTGTTAGCTGCATCTATTTGTGGCTCTTGGGTTCACCTAGTATATGACTTTTTATACCAAATCTCTCTGCCTAGCCAACGCAGCTCCACTCCTCAGCACCAGGAAGCTATTGACCACTCATATTGCAAACAGCAGCCCTGATGAAAGCTCCAAGCAGCCTTTATCAAGGCATTAAACAGACCTCTGTCAGATGCCTACTCAGGCCCGTGACCCTTGCCCCTGCCAAGGATGAAAAGTGTTTAAAAATCATCAGAAGGGAAAACATTCTCTTATGAACATTTTGAAATTCTAATGAATTAGATGGATCCACTCCTGTTCAGGGTGTTTAAGGGCTGCGCTGACTTCCTCCCCATCCCCTTCAAATCTATGTATGTAGCTCTCCTTAATGTCTGTGCAGTGTATGTAGAACAATAACTTCCTTATAGATGTATGAGAGACAGGGTGGGTGAGGTAATATCTTTTATTGAACCAACTTCTATTGGTGAGAGAGAAAAGCTCTGAAGCCAAACAGAGCTCTTCCGCAGGCCTGGGAAAGGTACTCAGTGTCATAGCTAAATATAAGGTAGCACATATTCCAAGGGACCATTCAAGGTGAAGTGGCCTGTTACGACCTCTGTAGTCGAAGGACAAAATAAGCCATAAATCCAGTGCTTTATTAAGATTATGATTTTTAGGTTAGGTCTACACTAGAGACCTTAGAGCAGCACAACTATGCCACTGTAAGCTCTCTCATGTAACTGCTCTATGCCAATGTGAGAGAGCTCTCCTATCGATGTAATTAAACTACCACTAATGAGCGGTGGTAGCTATGTTGGCAGCAGAACATCTCCCACCGACGTAGTGCTGTCCACAGACGCTTCTGTCTATGTAACTTGTCAGTCGGAGTGTGGGCTTTTTCACACCTCTAAATGACAAATTTTACCGACAAAAGTGCCAATGTACGCAAAGACATTTTGGCTAGCAAAGTTATGAATTAACAGGCCACTTCACCTTTAATGGTCCCTTAGAACAGGGGTCTTCAGACTTTTCCTCCTGTGGCTCCTTTCTGCAGAGGGAAAAGTCTGACGGCCCCTGATGGGTATGTCCGCTGAAATGGTGCCGCAGAAAGCGGAAGTTTCCACTTTCCGCGGCGACATTTCGGTGGGACTAAAATAGTCCGCCCGGGAGTTTGGTGGTCTCCCGGGCGGACTTGGCGGTGGCGCCGGGGGCTCGCGCACCCCCGAGGGGTGTGTGCACCCCAGTTTGAAGACCACTGCCTTAGAATATGTTCCAACTACTTATTATAAACTATCTGTTCAGTCTTATTTAGCTGTGACTCTCTTAAATTCCTATGCCAAAAACAATAAAAATTCTGTGAACAATTTTAAAATTCTGCATATTTTATTTGACAAAATAACTTTTGTAATCATGTCAGTTTCAATTATTTTGGTAATCTGTTTCAAAATATCTGTCACAAAGTATGTCTGTAACAATTCAGATACACACACATTCCTCCAGGAGTAGAGAGTTTAAAGAAACTCCTCCAACAACCCAGTTTCTGTTTCTCTGCCTCTACCCCCCAGCCCAGTTGCAGAGTCCCCCTTAGCCCAGACACCTTCACCCACTCCCCAAAACTCAGCTGCAAAGTCTATGCCCTACTACCAAACCCTCTCCTTCCCCTCTGTAACAGTGCTGGTTCTGGTGGGACCCAACTGAGAGTGCCAATTCATGACAAATTGCTTCAAGCAGGGCAGTTACAGCCCAAATCTGAGGTTTCTCTACCTCTAAGACAAACCAAAGCAGCCAGACAGAGAAGACTTTGGTTTTGCCCCACTGGCTAGCCACAAATCACACAAGTAATTCCCTTAGACACTCCAGTTTCCCAGTATCACCACCAGTGCCACTCGTTATGGGGACAAATGGTTATGAAAACCAATACCCCAGAAAAAGAAAAAGGTTCTCCCGATCCCAAAGGACCAAGCTCCACACCCAAGTCAATATACAAATCAGATCTTACCCACAAATCACGCTTTTGCCAATCCTTCAGAATCTAAAATCTAAACGTTTATTCATTAAAGGAAAAAGATCTAGGTGAGAGCTAGAATTGGTGAAATGGAATCAATTACATACAGTGATGGCAAAGTTCTTGGTTCAGGCTTGTAGCAGTGATGGAATAAACTGCAGGTTCAAATCAAGTCTCTGGAGTACAAACATCCACAGCTGGGATGGGTCCTTCAGTCATTTGTTCAGAGCTTCAGCTTATAGCAAAGTCCCTCCAGAGTAAGAAGCAGGATTGAAGACAAGATGGATATGAGGCATCAGCCTTTTGTAGTCCTTTTTCCAGGTGTAAGAACACCTCTTTGTTCTTACTGTGGAAAATTACAGCAAAATGGAGTTTGGAGTCACATGGGCAACTCCCTGCATACCTTGCTCAGTCACAAAGTTCACAAAGTGTGTCTGCCTTCTGTCAATGGGTCAGTTGTATAGCTGATGGACCTATTAGTCCTTATCCTCAAAGGAAGCCTGCACAATACTTTCAAAAGATGAGCCTGGGAGCTTAAATTTATAACTTTGCTAGACACTAGGCAGAGCTGACACCGACTTGTCTGGGATGTCACCCAGAAACAGAGTATAAATTTGAGATACAGACAGTATAGAGCCAATATTCATAACTTGAACAACAAAAATGACACGTATACAGATAGTATAATCATAACCAGCAAACCATAACCTGGTCATAGACCCCTTATATGACCCCCTTATGTAAGATTTGGTGCCCTACAGCACCTTGGTTGCAACAATGATCTATATCAGTGGTGGGCAAACTGCGGCCCATGGGCCATATGTGGCCCACCAGCCATTTTTATCCGGCCGCAAGCTTGGGCTGGGGGAGCGGTGCCAGTGGTCCCACACTCCTGGCCCGGGGTGCCGGGCTGAGTGCGGTGAGCCGCAGGTCCCTGCGCTCCCGAGACAGGGGCCGTGCCAAGCACTGCATGGCCCCGCACTCCCGGGCAGGGGCACCAGGCCAATGCGGTGAGCCATGGGGCCTCACGCCCAGCTGAGCACGGTAAGTGCGGGGTGGGTGGGTGAGGGAGGGTCTTTGGAGCGGGTAGTCAGGGAACAAAGAGTTGGGGGCTTAGATGGGGGTGGAGTCCTGAGGAGGCAGTTAAACTGAGGGGATCTCCGGAGGAGGCGATCAGGGGATAAGGAAGTGGGGGTTGGATGTGTCGGGGGTTCTGACAGGGAGTCAGGGGGTGGGAAGTGGGTGGAAGTCAGATGGGGGCGGGGCCAGGCTGTCTGGGGAGGCACAGCCTTCCCTACCCAGCCCTCTGCACAATTTTGAACCCCAATGTGCCCCTTGGGCCAAAAATTTGCCCACTCCAATCTATATGGTCCCAGATTATATCAATAACGTCACACGTCCCAGGGCTCAGGGATACAGAGGAAGAAACGGCCAGGTGCTGAGTCCCTGGTCAGTATGGAATTTCCTGCAGGGTGCTGCTTTCCTTCAGGACACATTGAGAGCTGTAGGTGCCAAGAACCCTCTGGCTCTTCTTCGCCTTTCCCCAGTAGTGTCTTCTGTTTGTAAGCTGAGTTCTTCTGGGTCCAGCGGCCCCTAGTGCAGCAGCTCTGCAGCCCATTTCTGTGGGGAGAAAAAGGAAATTCCTCACACAGAACATTAATTTCTGAGTAAATTCTGCATTGCACAGTGGTGCAGAATTCCCCTAAGAGTAACTTAATACCTTTTCCAGACCCGAAGAAGAGCTCTGTGTAACTCAAAAGTTTCTCTTTCACCAACAGAAATTGATCTACTAAAAGATATTACTCACTTTGTCTCCACATATCCTGGGACTGACCACAGCTCCAACAACACTGTATTCAACATTCAGGATGTCTGTCCTGCAGACTATTCTGTCTTGCTCTGTTTCCTTTTATTCCCCTGTCTGCTTGTATCCTGTCTGTTATCTCCTCTCTTATACTTAGATTGTCTGCTCTTTGGGGCAGAGACTGCCTTCTTTTTCTATGTTTGTACAATGGCTAGGACACTGGGGTCCAGGCCCATGGCTGGGCTCCTAGACACTACATTACTATTAATAAAAAAAGAACTTTGGAAGATTTACTGAACCATGGGGTGGGCTTGAAGACTGGTTGTGACGATGAAAGCAGCAAGCTCTGCCATGAGACTCACTGTGTCGGCATGTGTGCATGTACGCATCCTGGTGTATGTTTTATATCTAGGATTTTTTTTTTCTAGGTCTGAGGAGTTTGAAACTAGTCTCCTAGGGTCGGAGAATAACAATGAGTGCTTCAGTGATTCTTCATCTACTTCTTCCAAGGATCGAGTGAGCAGGAGCTCAGAATTTGGGGGCAAGTGGGCTATTCGCAGACCGACTGGCTGGAAATGAGGGGAATAAAAACCAATATCAATAAATCCTCAGAAAAGAAAGGTACTTTAGAGCCCCTTGTACTGGGCAAAGCTGTCTTCTCACTGATTCTTTTAATCAAGATTGAATGTCTTTTTAAAAGATATGCTACAGTTCAGCTGCAAGTTATGGCCTCAATAGTGTCTTTTCTAGATTAGGAAGAATAACTGTCTCCACTGCGGAACTTGCTGGTAAAATTCTATGATCAGTTTTGTGCAGAAGGTCCGGCTAAATGATCTGGCCTTTATGATCAATGAAACTATGACTAGAGGTCTTCTTTATCTGTGGGTCAGAGCTCTGCCAGTGTTTCAGGAGAATGCTTTGCGTAGGAATTTTAAAACTAGGCTAGACAATAGAAACAACACTAGAACATGTACAAAAGAGAGCAAGCCAGGAGTGGTCCTGTGGGTTAGAAATGGGCACAAAGTTTTCCTTTCCATTTCTAACGTCTGTTACTTTCTGATTTAGAATGGGCTAGGGCCTTTTGTGTTGATGTACTAATGCATGTCATATCCCATGAGGTGAAACCTGTTAGCTAATGATAGGGAAGATCTCTGATATTCAGGAGTCTATACTGGATGAAAACTGGAGCAATGTGAAAAGAGGCAAGAACTTGGCTGAGAAGGTTCTGCATGTGTAGGGATTGGTCATATCCTATCAGTTGAAAACCTGTCTTTGAGACGCCCCCAGTACAAGCAGGAGAGAAATCTCAGTATTGCCTGCCCTAGGCATTCAGATATCATGAAATTGGTTTAAAAATTATGTTTAAAAGAAAGTTTTTGTTTCTTTGCATTTTCCTTTTGTTTTTTGAGCTCTTACAGTCCACTTGGGTGTAACTATGAGAGTAACACCTTGTTGGGTTTTTTTTAAAACATGAAAATAGAGATTTTCATGTAATTGGATCACTCCAGGAGCTGGGACTTTAAGACAAACACAATATTACAAGAGTCATGCTAAAACAATGAGAGTTAGCAACCCTGATTTTTGAGAGGCAAGATCCCATGTGTGTGCTGCATCAGTATTTGTGTGTCCTGTGTGTGTGTTTCTTCCCCCAGTGTTTCTAGTCTGTACTAACTACCAAATCAGTTTCAGCTCCAGCTGAGGTTGGACAGGGTGACCCAGTTGTTATTTCTTAGTGTAGACAGGGCCCAGGTCTTCAGCCTTGTTCCTCATAAGGCCCTGAGGTGCATATGGCTGTTTTGTGTTACTGCTTTCTTAGCTGCGAGCAGTTGGTGATGTAACTCTTCAGGTCTCTGATTATTCTTTTTGGCCCTTATGTTGTCTGTACTCCTTGCTTCTCACTTGCACACAAGTGATTGCTTCCTGTCTTAGGGTAAGCTGGCCCTTTAAGAGGTTGAGACTCAGTTGCACCTATGCCTTACTTTTAGTTTGCCTCCCCAGGTGGAGGAAATGAGTGAAGTCATATGACTAAACTAGGCATGCTGGGGAAATAATGGGGGCTCAGTCATAGAGGGACTGCTGAGAGAACAGCCCTGGGGATCAGTGCAGTATAGAAGAGAGGAGTGGGTGGGGAGATCTGGGAGGGATGGAAGATGTGGAAGAGGGCAGTGGGTTGGAGGGACAGACCATTTGACACTCCAAGGGGCAGAAAGCCTAGTTGTTTGAGTTCCCAGGAGTGAGAATGCATTGAAGAGGTGAATATGAGTTCCCCCACACTGCCGCCTAGCAAGGAGGTATAATGACCCATTAGAATGAGGGGAGGATAGAGAGACTGAACAGAGCCCAGGTGGGGCTAGGGCCAAGCCCAGGAGAAGGGCAGGGTTGGATGGGAAGATAGACCCTTGGCAGAAGACTATGTTGGTTTTGTGTTGATTTGAACTTTCATAAGCCAGAAGGGGTGTGGACATTTTTGGTCTTGGCCACAGGGCTAAGTCGCCTCAGCAACCAAATCATGTTGAAGACCAAGAGAGCACCATTGGAGATAAGGGGAAACTGAAGCAATGGATGGAGATCAGCTAGGTGTGATGTTACACTCCTCGCGCCTCAGCAGGACTGACCTGTCTTCTTTCTCTGACACCTGACAGGAGAATCACCTTCCAGAGGGAAGAGGAAATTGGAGCGAGAGGATGATGAAGATTATGAAGAATTTTCCAGAAAGAAGCAGAAAGTTCTTGGTAATATGAATAACTTGTAGTTCCTAGCCATAGACTTGTGTTCTCTCAGCTTCCTATGTTGTTACCATGTGCTGCTGCAGCCACGGTGCTGCACGTGCTCTTGGCTACCTTTCTGTTGAGATTGTGTCCTACTCAAGCCCTCTGCTGCTGCCCATCTTCTAATCCACGATGGGGCTGGAGCTGCTCTAAATCTCACTCACCTTGGAAGTTTAAACCAAGCCCCACTGAATGGGAGGTTAAGGTTTCGAACTGGGACCTGGATTCTATCTCTGGCTTCACCACAGCCTTTCTGAATGGTGTCAAGCAGGTTGCTCAGACCAGATTTTCTGCAGGCTCCTTGTTTTCTGGCTGCCCAACTTGAAACACAGAGCGTGACCTTCTGAAGTGCTTCAGCTCAGTGTTAAGTCAAGGAGATCCTGTGGATGCTCAACTCTTTTGATAGGCGAGGTCCTGTGTGTCTTGAGTTGTGCACCCAGATTCTTGCCAGCTTCCTGAAGTAGGGGTATGAGATCTTGCTTGTGGAATTAGTAATACTAGTCAGTGAAAACGGTGAAGCTAGAACTCATTGTCTCAAGGCTCTCAACCCATTGCAAATTCCCCTAGGCCAACGGGTATTTTGGTGGGGGAAAGCAACAAGAATTAGTGGAGGAATCCGTATTGTCTCTGTCCTGTCTGTTACTTTAGCTCTGTGCCAATTGCATGGATATAATGTAGGAATTGCAGAAGGGCCTAGGGGCATTAACACTGCAGTTGGAAATTTCAGAAAATTAAAAGCATTCACCAGTTTTATATGCCTATTAGAACTCATTGATTTTTCATGTTTTTAAAATGGTGATTTTCAACGATGTTTTTTAACTTGGCCAAATGTGGGTGAGTTTTCACAGGAAAAGCAAAAGGCACCTCTTGGATCCTACTTGCTACTCTAAATCACAGGCTATAGCTATTCCAAATCAGGGGTAAATTAGGCAGTTCTAGTGGAAAATGTTAAGTAATTTTAATTGTAGGCATTTCTACAGCCTTGAGTATAATAATACTCCAGTGGGAGAATATCAACAATGCCACATGACTTACAAAGTAATTTAATTCCCAGCTTCCAATTTACAATTTGCAAACAATCAGCAAAGCAAGAATTGTTTGCTGAAAAATCTGCAAGTAATTGTAATGAACAAATGCAAGAATTTCACATGTAGCCAAAAGGCGTCAAATACATTATTTGTTACTCAGGACTAGAGGTAGGCTATAATTTGTAATCTTTTCTCTCATGTGCTCACTGATAAGCTATTCCAGTAAGTAGTTTTTTATCGTATTGGCTTGTCTGCTGTAGCAAAGGTAGCGCTTTTATTATGCTTTCAGCTAGAACAATGTATACAGGCAAGTTGCATCTTAGGCGCATTTAACATGCGTGAATTTGGCTTTACGCGGTCGGCAAAAACAGAAAAACAAAAAAACCACAACAATTTAAAAACTCCATCTGTAGTGTGGGTGATTCAGCCTGCCTTTCAACTCAATGAGAGTTTCCCTGTACGTGGTTTCTGATTTACGTGGTAACTGTGGAAAGGAACCCTCGCATAAGATGCGACCATGCCTGTACACTGAAATGCAGTGCTTTTTTCAGTCTTAATGTGCAGCACCGTATTCAAGAAATAGTATCTTTAAGACAATAACTGAATTTTAATTACAAGAACTGTCTTAGTCACGTCCCAGAATTGAGCAAATAGAATTAAAATGTTGCTACATCAGTTGCTTTCTGTTCAAAGATTACTTCACTGTGCTGAATTTGAGGCTCTCCTTGCAAAAAGTCTAGAAGCTTCTGCTGGCACAGGATGTAGCATCTGTCCTTGAGTGAGCTGAACTTCTCCTGTCAGGGGAGTTTGATAGCAGTTGCCTGCTGCTTGCCCTTGGTGGGGGGGTGGGGTTCAAAATGTTGGTTACAGTTTATGAAGCATTGAATGGCCTTAGTGTTAATTTCCTGAAAGGAATGGAGGAAGGGATTGATCGGGAAAGAAAGCTATGTCATGGAGATCAAAACATATGGGGATAAAGTGAGAATTACTAAACGTCAGGCTGAGTTAGACCTTGAAAGGAAATTTAAAAAGCAGCACAACATTCTTTAGACATCTAGATATGTATTTTATAAATAAAATTGAGCACAAAGGGACAAGAAGTGAAGCCACTATGGAAGGAGGAAAGATTAAGAATAATCTAGGTATGGCCCAAAAACCTAAACCAGCACTTTGCCTCAGTCTTCAGTAAGGATGAAAATGTAACACATGGGAACAAAGGCAGGATGGCTACTGGAAATGATTTGTGACAAAGCTCCAAGTCTGTACTTGTGGGTCCTGCGCTTCCTGGCAGATTTAGGGGCCTCAGAAACTCATCTAGGCCCCAGAGTGACCTCCCTTTCTCAGTATAATTGGCAAGAGTCACCACCTAGTGAGTTACCTTTGTCACAGGCCAGTATGGAAGATGGAAAAGGGGGGAGCCCTCTACTCCGGACTCCAGCCCAGGGACCCTAATAATATCAGCTAAGATGGCTGACCTTTTAGGCACAAAACACAATACAATTCCCTGGGCTACTTCCCCACAGCAGTCCTCGCTTCTTCAAACTCCACTTCACCCTTACCTCAGGGCCTCCTTCCTTCAGTATGATATGTTGTCCAACACTCAGTCTCACCAACAGCATAACTTCCTTCCACAGCTCCTGACACCCACACCCACCTGACTAACTGGGAGATTTTTATCTGGTTTCAGCCAGTCCCTGATTGGCTTCAGGTGTCCCAATTAGGCTAGCTGTTCCTACTCCTTTCTAGAAGGTTCTTAATTGGCCCCAGGTGTCTTGATTGGCCTTGAGTAGCCTTTGTTTGGCTATCCAGGGAACAGGGACCTGCACATCCTGAGACTAATATACCTGCCTTCCAGCACTCTCCTATATCTTTCTGGTCTGACTCCATCACAGATTGTATAGAAATGGAAATGGCTATATCCAAGGTGGACACAAAACTCAGAGTTAAATCTGCCCAAACCAGGGCATCAGATAGATAATCTCTATCCCTAACTACTGAGTGATTTGGAACATAAAATTGCAAATCCAGTAGCAAGGATTTTTAATCTAGCACCTTGGTTCTCAAACTTTTGTGCTGGTGACCCCTTTCACATAGTAAGCCTCTGAGTGTGACACCCTCCCCCCACAATTAAAGACACTTTTTAAAATATATTTAATGCTAGAGGCAAAGCAAAGTTTGGGGTAGAGGCTGACAGCTCGCAACCCCCATGTAATAATCTTGTCACTCCCTGGGGGGTTCCGACCCCCAATTTGAGAACCCCGATTCATCAGATTGGGGGAAATGACTGGAAGATGGCAAGTATAGTATGTATATTTAAGAAAGGATGGGAGGGGGAGTTATCTAGGCAACTATAGACCTGTTAGTCTGATATCTGTGGTACGCAAAGCTTTAGAACAAATTGTGCAGGAAAGAATATTTAAGGACATGGAGGTAAATGGAAAAGGGGGTGAAATGCAGCATGGGTTTACAAAGGTAGACCCTTTCTTTAATATGATGACTGATTTCTTAGACAGATTGGTTCTACTGCATTTACTTTGTCTGGACTTCAGTAGGGAATTTTACATGGTACCACCTGGGGAATTATTACATAAGAAGGAAAAGATGGGAATTGGTATAGGAACTGTAAGGTGAGGAAAGAAATGTCTAAAAGGGATATGGCAGAGGGTTGTTCTGAAAAGAGAACTATTCGGCTGGAGGGAGGTAACTAATGGAGTTCTTTGAGGATCTGTCTTGAGACCAGTCTTTTTTTTATTTTATTTTATTTTTATTAATTACCTTAGGACAAAAAGTAGGTCATAGAATCATAAAATATCAGGGTTGGAAGGGACCTCAGGAGATCATCTAGTCCAACCCCTTGCTCAAAGCAGGACCAACCACAACTACATCATCCCAGCCAGGGCTTTGTCAGGCCTGACCTTGAAAACCTCTAAGGAAGGAAATTCAACTACTTCCCAGGGTAACCCATTCCAGTGCTTCACCACCCTCCTAGTAAAAAAGTTTTTCTAATATCCAACCTAAACCTCCCCCACTGCAACTTGAGACCATTTCTCCTTGTTCTGTCATCTGGTACCACTGAGAACAGTCTAGATCCATCCTCTTTGGAATCACCTTTCAGATAGTTGAAAGCAGCTGTCAAATTCCCCGTCATTCTTCTCTTCTGCAGACTAAACAATCCCAGTTCCCTCAGCCTCTCCTCATTAATCATGTTTTCCAGCCCTCTAATAATTTTTGTTGCTCTCTTCTGGACTCTTTCCAATTTTTCCACATCTTTTCTGTAGTGTGGGGGCCAAAACTGGATACAGTACTTCAGATGAAGCCTCACCAATGCTGAATACAGGGGAATGATCACGTCTCTCGATCTGCTGAAAATGCTCCTACTTATACAGCCCAAAATGCTGTTTGCCTTCTTGGCAACAAGGGCACACTGCTCACTCATATCCAGCTTCTCGTATATTATACCTCCTAGGTCCTTGTCTGCAGGACTGATGCCTAGCCATTTGGTCCCTAGTCTGTAGCGGTGCATGAGATTCTTCCATTCTAAGAGCAGGACTCTGCACTTGTCCTTGTTGAACCTCATCAGATTTCTTTTGGTCCAATCCTCTAATTCAGGGGTCTCAAATTCAAATGACCACGAGGGCCGCATGAGGACTAGTGCACTGGCCCAAGGGCCGCATCACTGACACACCCACCCTCGCTGCCCCCGCCCCCACTCCACCCCTTCCATGAAGTCCCGCCGCCTCCTCTAAGCATGCAGCTCCCCGCTCCCTCCTGGTAAGCGCTGGGCACTGCCAATAGCTGTTTGGCAAACAAAGCAAGAGCAATATAGGAAGTCCAGTGCTAGAAACACAAGCAAACAAATCTAATTTAACAAGAAATTACCAGCCTCAGATGATTCAAGCTTTTTTCAAATATAATATGCTGATAAATGTGACAGAAATTTCAGCCCATCTCAGCCTAATATCAATTATAATTTTATAAAGTCTCCCTCTCCCAAACTGATCCTCATAACCCTGTTTCCCATCCCACCTACCTCTGTAACCCAGCTCCCTGTGCCCCATCCCCAAATCTCCACCCACTCACCCTTATTACCCAGCTCCCTCTTCCCCAAATCTCCCCCACTCATGCTTGTAGTCAGCTCCCTGTGTTCCATCCCCAAATCTCCCCCACTCACCCTCATAACCTTGCTCCCCTCCCCAAATCTCCACCACTCACCCCTGTAACTCAGATCCCTGTACCACATCTCTAAATCTCATGCCACTCATCTCCCATAACTCTGTTCCCCATCTCCAAATGTCCCCCCACTCATCCTTGTAACCCTGCTCCCCAGATCTCCCCCCCCACACCCCCAGCTTCAATACCCTCCCACCCCTAAGCTCCCCTCTCTGACCCCCCATCTTCTCTCTCCATCTCCTTTCAGCCTTCCCAAACTCTCCAACCCGCCACCCCTTGCCCGAGCCCGGGACTCTCTGCAGGGGATACCAGTAGTGGGACATGGCGGTGCAGCAAGCGCAGGCAGCTGCAGCCGGTCAGAGAACCGTGGAACGGCGCTCACCTCTGGCTGCTCGCAGGGCAGCGGCGCCCACCTGGAGGTGGGGAGGCTTCTCTGCTGCCTGGCTGGGCCGCTGCCGAGCCCCGTCTTCCAGTTGCTGCTGCTGCGGCTTCAATGAATGAGCTGGGGTGGCGTTTCTGAGGAGCCCTCTCCAGGGGCGGCCAGGAGCGGTAAGCCAGGCTCCCCGCCGTCCTCCCGCCTCCCTCTTCAGGAGGCTTACCGCTCCTGGCCACTGCTGCAGAGGGCTCCTGTGAAGCGCCGCCCCAGCTTGCTGATTGAGGCTGCAGCAGAAGCGACTGGAAGCCATGGCTCGGCAGCAGCCCAGGCAGGGCGCTTCTCAGGAATCCTCTGCAGGAGCGGTAAGCCTCCCACAGAGGGAGGCGGGAGGGCAGTGGGGAGCCTGGCTTACCGCTTCTGGCCACTGCTGCAGACGGCACCTGGAAAGCGCTGCCCCAGATCATTCACTGAAGCTGCAGCAGCAGCGACTGGAAGCAGGGGCTCAGCAGCAGCCCAGCCAGGCAGCAGAAAAGCCTCTGCTTTTGGCCCTTCCCTCCCAGAAACTGCATTGCGGGGGTGGCGCCAGGGAACTTGGTGGGCTGCAGGGAAGGGCTTCGCGGGCCGCATGTTTGAGACCCCTGCTCTGATTTGTCTAGGTCCCTCTGTATCCTATCCCTATCCTCCAGCATATCTACTGCTTCTGCCAGTTTAGTGTCATGTGCAGACTTGCTGAGGGTACAATCCATGCCATCCTCCGGATCATTAATGACATTTGCTGATCACCCAAAGTTGGGAGGCATTATCAGTACAGAGGAGGGTTGGAATATAACACAGGAAGTATTGGGGTGACCTTAAGGACTGGAAAAATATAAATGGGATGAAATTTAATAGTAAAAAGTGATGTAATGCATTTACGGACTAATATAAATATTTGCTATAAGTGGGAATTCTTCATTTGGAAACAACAAAGGTTTATGTACTGATCACAAAATGACCACAAGCCACCAATGTTTAAACAGCCATGAAGCGAGATATTTCTAGAACAGATAAGAGAGAATACTTTTGTACACTGAACTGGTAATACCTCCTCTGGAATACTGTGTATAATTCTGGTCACCCATTTTCAAGAAAGATCAGTTGAAACTGGAACAAGTGCAGAGAAGGGTTACTAGGATGATCAGATGAATGGAGAACCTATCTTACTAGAGGAGATGAAGCAAGATTAGCTTGTTTAGCGTAGCAAAATGAATCCTAGAATCTCAGGGTTGGAAGGGACCTCAGGAGGTCATCTAGTCCAAACCCCTGCTCAAAGCAGGACCAAAACCAACTAAATCATCCCAGCCAAGGGTTTGTCAAGCCTGAACTTAAAAACCTGTAAGGAAGGAGGTTCCACCACCTCCCTAGGTAACTCATTCCAGTGCTTCACCACCCTCCTAGTGAAAAAGTTTTTCCTAATGTCCAACCTAAATCTCCTCCTCTGCAACTTGAGACCATTACATTGAAGGCTGAGAGGGGATATTATTGCACTCTCTAAATATATCAAAGGGGTAAACACCAGGGAGGATAAATGTTGGCACAAGAACAAATGGATATAAACTGTCCATTTTAAAATTTGGGGTGGAAGTTAGAAGATTTCTGACCATCAGAGGAGTGAGGTTCTGGAGCAGCCTCCTAATAGGATATTTTCCTCACTACTCCTAGCTAGTTTTACAATAGAGTTTGATAAGTTTCCGAACAGGATTAAATCATGGGGTTTCCTGCTATAGCAGGGGACTGAACTTGATAATCCAGGAGGTCACTTCCAATTCTATGTTCCTTTCATGCTTCTCTTCCCACATCCCATTATAGTAGTCTCCTGGGCTGCTTTTCCTGTGTGTTCCTGTTGCTTAAGCTCTGGAATATGTGGTGCAGGATTCAGAGAAAAATCCCCAACTTTGGAACCTGCTTCCTGTGGAGCACACTAGAGCCCCAGTTGCATGAACTTCAGGACGTCCTGTAGATCACATACTCTCTTGACTTAGGCCTTTTATGTCTCCGTTATTTGTACAGTAGGGTTTTAGAGTCTTTATTTCTTGAGCCATATTTAACTAGCTTTGGGTGATGAGCTAATGGACTCCAATTTAAAATCCGTAAATAAACTTCAGTCCTCTGCAGAGAAAAATTGACCCTTGCAGTCCTTGCCTGCCAAGCCAGCAGCTTGAATCGGGCCCCTCCCCCATGAGCTTCGCTTTCTGTCTAATGAGGGTTTACAAAGTTAGGTTTCACAGGTTTTCTCATTGTTTACATTATAGCAAGGAAAAAGCAACGAGGAGGGGTGCAACAAAATCCCAAATCCAAAGGGCGTTATGTGCAGAAAGAGCCACCATCGTATGCAGCAGGTAAGATAAGAGGGACAAGCTGTGTTTATGCAACAGATAAGAGGTGAATGTAGTTGTGTGTAGTCAGTCCTGGGTAATGTTTTTCTATGATCTCAGTCACTTTGCTTTTGGCAAAGGAGTGTGGATACCATTGTCATTTGAAGCCAAGGGCATTGTAGGAAGTAATCAAGACCGCTGACCAGGGAAACAACCCACTCCCTCCCTTCCTCGAGAAACAGAGGGACACACCCCACCCATGTCTTATTGCCTACATCACCACTGACTTGGACTCTCACTACACCCCATGGATGGTGTACTCGAATACACCTATACCCTGATGCTTTAAAAAACTCCCACACCACAATCTGGATCTATGCTGGATATGTGATATGCATGTACCTCACAAACCCTGTACCTGTTACTTACAATCGTCCATAACCCCAGCCTGACTCCAGATATCCAGTACCTTACCTCTCAATTTGTGTATATTTTCATTCTTAACATTAGCTTTAATAAAATTTTTATATCTAATGATGGGGTTGTAGCATGTTGCTCTTTACCACTTTCTGTCATTTAAACCTGTTCTGTGGTAATGTTCCTTTTCTAAAGCATGAAAATTTAGACTTTGTACTGGCAGTGCATGTTCAGTGGTGCCTGGGAGGGAATCGCTTCTTGAATTGTGCAGAAATACATCAAGCTGGTTTCAGCCTGAACGACAGCAAAATATTCATATTTCTTTCACTCAGCAGAATGAAGGCATTACTACAAATCACCACATGCCATAGCCTGATAGCCAGAGGCTCAAGCAACCTCTTCTGTAGCCGTACAGTAACACCCTTGTTCTAGAATGTTGGACCATATAACGTTCAGCCTTTGTTACAATCTGTGGAGTGACTGGTACAGTGTCTACTACACCCACTCAACTCCCAGCTCCTATTCAGAACGCCGTATGATTAAGAACACAGAAAAGGCCATACTGGATCAGATCAATGGTTCATCTAATGATCTGATTCACATCAGCCTCTCCCAGTGTCAAGAGGACACCTTTTAGAGTTCCAGATAAGGAGAAACTGTATTAGAGCATGTTGTCATAAGGATTCCAGTTCTGGCTTTCATTCTCTGAAACCATTTTCAGGCCGGAGAATCCTTGGAGCTGAAACTTCTGCTAATTCTCAGAAAGGGGCCAGGGACTGGAGACCACACCTACGCATATACTTTTCTTTGCCTTTTGTGTGGCATGGTCTTCTGGAGCAATTCCATGTTTGCATGAAGTAGCACAACCATTTATTAATGGACAGTGAAATCACAGAAAAATTCTCATTCCTTCAGCCCCCTTCCTAGTTTCCAGTATGAATGATCTGGGGTGGGTGAGGAGATCACGCAACATTCAGATTTAGTTAGTAGAATGGGGAATTTGTCCCCCAGCAATGCAATCTAACCATTAATTTAAAGAAAAGCTCTTCTGCGAAAGCTAGAGAAAATCTATCTTGTATTTCATTTTGTTTTTGATTTTCCTCCTCTTCTGCCTCCATTTCTGTGATCTGACAGGCAGTGTGGAGGAACAGTGGTACCTGGAGATCCTAAATAAGGGCAGAGTTACCTGTCCAACATGCAGAGCTGTGGTCAGAAAGACTGTAGAAGGACTGAAAAAACATATGGTGAATTGCAGACAGGTGAGAGAGAGAGAAAAGCACCATCTCCTATTCCCTTCTTCCCCAGCTTAATGACTACAATCAGGGGTGAAAGTAGCTATAGGCTGGGGCCGGCCCTCGGGTGGAAGGGACAGGGCCTTGGGGTTGCGGGGAGGGGGAGGTAAGGGGGAGGGGTGTCAGAGCCAGCCCCGGCCTGCTCCATATCAGTAAGTGTCTGTAGCTGTCCCTTTTGACCCTCCTAACACCGACTGGGGGGAAGGGGGGTACAGCAACATTAAAGTGCTGCCACAGCAAAGGACCATCCTTAAAGCACTGCCAAGGCAGTGCTTTAATGTGGGGTGAATATGGGCCGGTGTCTTACTGGTACACCGTTCCATCCCACTTTCACCCCTGACTACAGTACCTGCCAGTGGTTACACAACCTTCAGACCAGCAAGAGCCACACCATGTCCTTCTGTCGCATGAATGTGTGAGGTATCCATTTGCCTGTCTGTAAATCAGTGTAGTCACCTGCTCCTGCCTCTCTTTTTCTTACTCTATCTCTTTCTCTAGTCTTTATACCCCTGTAAAGTCCGTTCATTGACTTCCAAATGCATGGTGGGATTTTTTTCTCACTGTGCAGTTGTCTGACCCATACAAGCTTTTCCCCCTGCCTGCTGCCCCTGTTCTCCTAAAGAGTCACCCAATATCTGAGATTTGTGTTAATGCAGTCTGCACTCCTTGTTTTACGTGCAGGAGGTGTTCACATGTCATCACTGTGGAAAACAGCTCAGGTCTTTGGCAGGAATGAAATACCACATCATGGCAGATCACAACAACCTGGTAACGTTTATATTGTACGTCTAGCAGAAGCCCTGTCCTTCCAGGCCAGACATCCCTTTGTTGCTCCCTTGATGCACAAAGAGACGAAAGGTGGTGGTTTGTCAAACATTTTCCACCTTTAAAAATTCAGGTCTTATCTAACCAGTTTTTCCTGAAAGACTGAGTACCTGGAAAACTAGTAGCATTATGATGTCAGAAATGCTAGGCAAATGGCAGCGGATAAAGATAGGAAGGCCTTTCCATTCAGACTCTTTAAAACACTTGGGTTTGTATTTGTTATTAACATTTATTAAATACTCTGTAAAAAAAAGTCAGAGATGATCTGATTATTGAAGACTCTATACTTCTCACTCCTTCACTAAAAGGCTGGGAGATTTTGTAAAATACAGATCAGAGTCATCCAGCAATTACAGAGCAGACTTGTTGAGATCCTGACATTTTCAAAGTGAAAAGCAAGCAGTAAACACCTTTCAGTCCTCCTTTATCCTGCATAAAGATACACAAAGGGCATAACCCATTTTCCCTCTTTAGTCACCTTTGAGAAGCCTCTGTCTCTAGGTCTGGCAGTGAAGAGTGAGACCCTTTGAGAGATGTCACTCAGAAGAGTGGGAGAGAGTTCCTAGGCTTGGGGAATTTATCCCTCGTTGCTTTTTATATAGTGTTTATCACCCCACTGTTAATAGAATAAATAACTGATGCAGGGCTGTCCGTCTGTGCTGCAGAGTTTGCCAACAAGCTGTCAGTTGCGTCACTGCTGTTTCGAACCCTGAGGACAGTAGTGAAATGAATGAGAATTGTATCACTTTCTGCTGCTACTGCCTGAGAAGCAGCTGAGACAGCAGGAGTTATTCACGAGGAAGAAGGGGACACAATGGAAGAAAAGGGAGAGGGAATTGCAGGCATGCAAAGTAACAGGATGGGAGCAGCAGAAAGAGAATGCTCTTCCTCTCTGGAGGGCAGAGGGAGCTGAGCAATGTGAAATGTATCCAATACCTGGGAGTCAGAGGCTAATCTGAGAAATGGAGCCCCAGTCAGAGTCCAGAGAGAGCACCCTTGTAAGCATTTCATTGGGATGGAGGGGGCTTTAGTTAAATGTTAAAATAATCACCTGTGAAATAACCAGGAGTACTTGTGACACCTTAGATACTAACAAACCCACTTCATCAGCTGGATGGAAAGGAAAATACAGTAAGCAGAATATATATACACCATACATGAAAAGATGGGAGTTGCCTTACCAAGTGGGGGGGATCAGTTCTAACGAGACAATTCAATTAAAGTGGAAGTAAGCTGTTTCCCCTTACTGTTACCCTCTCCTTCTTGTCAACTCTTTGAAGTGGGCCACCTTGATTACTTCTACAAAAGTGATTTTTTTTCCCTCCTGTTGATAATAGCCTACTTCCACTTTAATTGAATTGTCTCGTTAGAACTGACCTCCCACTTGGTAATGCAACTCCCATCTTTTCATGTATTGTTTATATATTCTGCCTACTGTATTTTCCACTCCATACATCTGATGAAGTGGGTTTTAGCCCACGAAAGCTTATGCCCAAATAAATTTTAGTCTCTGAAGTGCCACAAGTACTCATTTTTGCTGATACAGACTAACACAGCTACCGCTCTGAAACCTGTCACCTGTGAAATAGTTATCATCCCACTGAGATGAATGGAACAGTTCATTCCTCTTAAAGCTATTCAGTTGTCTGCAGACCAAAGCAGAGATCGCTTCATCAGATACATTCAGATCACTTTTGTAAGGTTTCCTGCACCACCATAGACTAAGGGTATGTCTACACTGTGAAATTAGGTTGAATTTACAGAAGTAGATTTTTCTAAACAGATTGTATACATTCGATTGTGTGTCCCCCCACTGAATGTGCTAAGTCAGCACAGTGCGTTCACCGTACTGAGGCTAGCATCGACTTTCGGAGCGGTGCACTGTGGGCACCTATCCCACAGTTCCCACAGCCTCCGCTGCCCATTGGAATTCTGGGGTTAGCTCCCAGTGCGTGATGGGGCAAAAACATTCTCGCGGGTTTTCGTGGGTGCATTTCGTCAGTTGCCCCTCCCTCTGTGAAAGCAATGTCAGACAATAATTTTGCGCCCTTTTCCCTGGGTTGCCTGCGCAGACACCATAGCACCTCAAGAATGAAGCCCACTCAGATCACTGCGGCAGTTATGAGCATTGCAAACACCTTGCGAGTTATTGTGCAGAACTAGAACCTGCAAAAGAAGGCAAGGAGGCAACGGCAGCACGGTGACGAGAGTGATGAGGACATGGATGAGGACTTCTCTCAAAGCATGAGTCCCGGCGATTTGGACATCCTGGTGGCAGTGGGGCAGGTTCATGCCATGGAACGCCGATTCTGGGCCTGGGAAACAAGCACAGACTGCTGGGACCACATAGTGTTGCAGGTGTGGGATGATTCCCAGTGGCTCCAAAACTTTCAGATGCGTATGGCCACTTTCATGGAACTTTGTGACTTGCTTTCTCCTGCCCTGAAGCGCAAGAATACCAAGATGAGAGCAGCCCTCACAGTTCAGAAGTGAGTGGCGATAGCCTTCTGGAAGCTTGCAGTGCCAGACAGCTACCGGTCAGTTGGGAATCAATTTGGAGTGGGTAAAACTACTGTGGGGGCTGCTGTGATGTACGTAGCCAACGCAATCACTGAGCTGTTGCTCTCAAGGCTAGCGACTCTGGGAAGTGTGCAGGTCATAGTAGATGGCTTTGCTGCAATGGGATTCCATAACTGTGGTGGGGTGATAGACGGAACGCATATCCCTATCTTGGGACTGGACCACCTTGGCAGCCAGTACATAAACTGCAAGGGGTACCTTTTAACGGTGCTGCAAGCACTGGTGGATCACAAGGGACATTTCACCAACATCAGTGTGGGATGGCTGGGAAAGGTTCATGACACTTGCATCTTCGGGAACTCTGGTCTGTTTGAACAGCTGCACGAAGGGACTTACTTCCCAGATCAGAAAATTACTGTTGGGGATGTTGAAATGCCTATAGTTATCCTTGGGGACCCAGCCTACCTCTTGCTCCCATGGCTCATGAAGCCATACACAGGCACCCTGGACACTTGTAAGGAGCAGTTCAACTATAAGCTGAGCAAGTGCAGAATGGTGGTAGAGTGTCCATTTGGATGTTTAAAGGCTCGCATAGTTTACTGACTCATATAGACCTCAGTGAATACAGTATTCCCATTGTTGTTGCTGCTTGCAATATGTGTGAGAATAAGGGGGAGGCATTTATGGCGGGGTGGGAGATTGAGGCAAATCACCTATCCGCTGATTATGTGCAGCCAGACACCAAGGCAATTAGAAGAGCATAGCAGTACACAGTGCGCATCAGAGAGGCCTTGAAAAGCAGTTTCATGACTGGCCAGGCTACAGTGTGACAGTTCTGTTTATTTCTTCTTGATGAAAAACCATCCCCTTGATCCACTCTACTTGACTGTAAGCCAACTGCTCTTCCCCCTTCGATCACTGCTTGCAGAGGCAATAAAGTCATCGTTGTTTCATGGTCATGCATTCTTTATTAATTCACAGTAATAGGGGGATAACTGCCAAGGTAGCCTGGGAGGGGTGGGGGAGGAGGGAAGCCCTGGGTAGGATGGTGGATGAGTGTGGGAGGAGGAAAGGGCAAGGCCACACTGCAGTTCAAAACTTATTGAATGCCAGCCTTCTGTTGCTTAGGCAGTCCTCAGGGGTAGAGTGGTTGGGTGCCCAGCGCCTTCCCCTCCCTCATTCTTGGGAGTCCAGGGGAGGAGGATATGGAACTTTGGTGAGGAGAGCGGGTAGTTACACAAGGGCTGCAGCGGCAGTCTGTGCTCCTGCTGCCTTTCCTGCAGCTCCACCATACGCGGGAGCATGTCAATTTGGTCCCCAGTAGCCGCAGCATTGCACCCTGCCTCCTCTCGTCGCACTCCCGTCACCTCTCTTCTCAATCATCCCTCCTGTCCTCGCGTTCATTTACCACTTTCCTGGACTGTAACACTGTTTATGTCCACACATTCTGCTGAGCTCTTTCAGTGCGGGAGTATAAGGTCGCATTTTGCAACTTATATTGAGTGCCTGCAGGTTTGGGGTGAGAGATCACTTACGCAGGGCCGGGCAACAGAATTGGGCTTTCAGGCAGCCATGGTAAGCCATAATTTTTTGGCTTCTTCAACCTTCATAACATGTGGGAATGGTTTCAAAAAGCAGTTCCTTCCTTTCCCATACCAAGCAAAGCAAAGCTTTGTTGAGCTGGCCATTTAAAAGGAGGTGCCGTGGTTTTCGGGTTAAGATGCAGCAGAAACCCAACTCTCCCTTTCCTCCCCCCACCAAGTTCTCTAGGATGATCGCTTTACCCCTCCCCCCACCATGTGGCTGGTATTGGGAAGATCCCTGCTAGCCAAACGCGAACAGCTCAGCGTGAACCCCTAACCCTACTGCATGGCTAACTGCGGGGAGGATTTCTTTTCAGCCACAAACAGCCCAGCAGGAACTGCCACCTATGAATATCCCCTTAATAAAATTCCCCTATTTCAACCAGGTGACCATGAATAATATCACTCTCCTGAGGATAACACAGAGATAAAGAACGGACGTTGCTTGAATGCCAGCAAACACCGGGACCATACGCTGCCAGGCTTTGTCATGCAATGATACCAGACTACTTGGTACTGGCCTGGCGTGATAAAGTGTCCTACCATGAAGGACGGAATAAGGCTGCCCTCCCAGAAACCTTCTGCAAAGGCTTTTAGAATACTTCCAGGAAAGCTTCATGGAGAATTTCTGCTCCATCTCCAGACACATTAACAGATTTTTCCAGTAGCTGTGCTGGCCATGAATGCATCCCAAGTCCTCAGGGCAAATTAATCATTAAACACATTTGCTTTTAAACCATGTATTATATTTACAAAGGTACGCTCACCAGAGGTGCCTTCTACGTGTTCACAGTCCTGGATCCTGCCTTGGGGGGGATTGGAAGGGGATTGGCTCCAAGGTGATAAAAGATCTTGGCTGTTGGGGAGAACCGTGTCTCTGCTTTCCTGCTGTGTGCTATCCCCAGCCTCGTCCTCCTCTTCATCCTCATCTTCATCCCTGTTGCATGAGACCTCCCCCCTTGCAGGTGTCCACAGACGGGGTGTGGTAGTGGTAGGGCGCCTCCCCCAGTATTGCATGCAGCTCTTCATAGAAGCGGCATGTCTGGGGCTCTGACCCGGACCGTCCGTTTGACTCTCTGGTTTTCTGGTTCGCTTGCCTGAGCTCCTTAATTTTCACGTGGCGCTGCTACAGGTCCCTGTTGTAGCCTCTGTCCTTCATAGCCATGGAGACTTTGGCAAAAGGATTGGCATTTCGTCTTTTCGAACATAATTCTGCCAGCACAGATTTGTCTCCCCATACAGCGATCGAATCCAGCACCTCCTGTTCAGACTATGCTGGAGTTCTTTTGCGATTCATCGACTGCATGCTCTCCTGTGATGTTGGGCTCTGCATGGTCACCTGTGCTGATGAACTCGCCACGCTGGCCAAAGAGGAAATGAAATTCAAAAGTTTCCAGGGCTTTTCCTGTCTACCTGGCTAGTGCATCTGAGTTGAGAGTGCTGTCCAGAGCGATCACAATGGAGCACTCTGGGATAGTTCCCGGAGGCCAGTACTGTCAAATTGCATCCATGCTAACCCAAATTTGACCCGATGATGTCAATTTCAAGGCTAATCCCCTAGTCGGGGAGGAATACAGAAATCGATTTTAAGAGCCCTTTAAGTCGGCAAAAATGGCTTTGTCATGTGGACAGGTGCAGGGTTAAATTGATCTAACACTGCTAAATTCGACCTAATCTCGTAGTGTAGACCAGGGTTTACAAAGTGCTTAGATTACGGAGCTGGATTATGGAGCAAATTCCCAGAATGTAGAATTACAGAGTGCTGAAGGTCCTTTGCTCACCTTTTTCTCTCTGCTTTGTTTTTAGCCAGTTGTGAAGGAGGGAGGTGAATTAGATGAGCAGTGTGAACGAGACCGCCTCCGGAAGGTGCTGAAGCGAATGGGAAAGCTAAAGTGTATGAGGGAGGTGAGCTGCAGTATCTTGTGTCCCAAATGAAGCACCAGCCTTTGCCAGAGTTTAGAGCACTGTATGATGTCTGCTGGACACACTTAGAAGAGCCATTCACTGGGACTTGTGCCAAAGCTCTGGTTATGGTTGTAAGACAGTGAGCCTCTTCAGAAGAACCTAATGCTATTAGGTAACTGGGTAGACCTCACAATGGCAGAAGGGATTAACACAGACAAATATAAGGTGACATACCTTTAGAAGGAATGATTTAAATGATCTGCACTCGCTGCACTACTGTAACCTCTTACCTAGCAATGTGATGGTTTCTGGTGGGCTGTAGCTCAACCCAGATCATCTCTGGCATATGTTGTGCAGGTCAGACTACATCAGAACCTTTCAGAAGCGGTGTGCCAAGTCTTCATTTAGTCACCCTAATTTAAGGTGCTGCTTGCCAGTAATACATTTAAACGCTTTTAGAAGGTCTCTTTCTATAAATCTATAATATAGAACTAAACTATTTTTGTATGCAAAGTAAATAAGGTTTTTAAAATGTTCAAGAAGCTTATTTATAATTAAATTAAAATGCAGAGCCCCCCAGACCAGTGGCTAGGACCCAGGCAGTGGGAGTGCCACTGAAAATCAGCTCGCTTGCCGCCTTTGGCACATGTGCCATAGGTTGCCTATCTCTGAACTACATGATCATGATGATTCCTCCTGGCCCTAAATTCTATTAATCTGTTGAAAACTGAAGATGTAGAGTTCAAAGAACAGACATCTGCTTTAATGTGCAGCGGTGATCAAAAGAGCGAGTAAGATATTTAGGAAGTTTATGGCTTGGATAAACTTTGGTCACAGCTCCATTCTCAGTGAACAGGTGTGTACTTCACCACAAGTTGCCCAGCCCACTTCTACAATCTGAATTAGGTCAATAACTGAATGAGGCATGTAGACTGACAGCCTCTCTTGTCTCTGTAAGTGGTCTGTCTGGGTAAGGGCTGAGAGAAATTGGCAGGAGACAATGTATGCAAGCTTTTGCCACCACTTCCCAAGCTGTAGTTGCTCTATAGAAAGAGAGTTCAGTTTACAAGGCCTCACTTTGGTCCTTCTCGTGCACTGAGTTCACAGCAGGATGGGAGGGGACAAACCTCTAATATGTGTGCTGGCATCAGTGTGTCCGCACTTCAGATTCTGCAGTTAGTGTTTGTCATTTTATCTCAGAAAAAACAGAACAGAAATTTAAAACAAAACAGTAAAATCCTGAGAAGGGCAACAAAAAAGATTTGGCAGCTGTTTCTAGTGGGGCTGAAAGGAGGGTACCATAAGAACGGCCCTGCTGGGTCAGACCAAAGGTCCATCTAGCCCAGTATCCTGTCTACCGACAGTGGTCAGTTCCAGATGCTCCAGAGGGAATGAACAGAACAGGGAATCATCAACTAATCCATCCCCTGTCACCCATTCCCAGCTTTTGTGAAACAGAGGCTAGGGAAACCTTCCCTGCCCATCCTGGCTAATAGTCATTGATGGACCTATCCTCCATGAATGTATTTCATTCTTTTTTGAACCCTTTTATAGTCTTGACCTCCACAACATCCTCTGGCAAGGAGTTCCACAGGTTGTCTGTGTGTGAGGTGAAAAAATACTTCCTTTTGTTTGTTTTAAGCCCTCTGCCTATTAATTTCATTTGGTGGCCCCTAGTTCTTGTGTTATGAGAAGGAGTAAATAACATTTCCTTATTTACTTTCTCAACACCAGTCATGATTTTTAGACCTCTATCATATCTCCCCTTAGTAGTCTCTTTTCCAAGCTGAAAAGTCCCAGTCTTATTAATCTCTCCTCATACGGCAGCCATTCCATATCCCTGATAATTTTTGTTGCCCTTTTCTGAACCTTTTCCAATTCCAATATATCTTTTTTGAGATGGGGCGACCATATCTGCACAAAGTTTTCAAGATGTGGGTGTTCCATGGATTTATATAGAGACAATATAATATTTTCTGTCTTATTATCTGTCCCTTTCTTAAGGAGTCCCCACATGCTGTTGGCTTTTCTGACTGCCCCTGCACATTGAGTGGATGTTTTCAGAGAACTATCCACAATGACTCTCCAAGATCTCTTTCTTGAGTGATAAAAGCTACTTTAGACCCCATCATTTTATATATGTATAGTTAGAATTATGTTTTCCAATGTTTATTACTTTGCATTTATCAACACTGAATTTAATCTGCCATCCAAAGAGGAATTAAGGACTCAGGCCAGATTCTGTGCTGTCCCTCTTGGAAGGTGGGGTATATTGTGGCTTTATTCCACATTTGCTCCTTCTGAATTGCGGGTCTCTCATGAGTGCCTGCCACTACCTTGCTCTGCGTTACAGTAATCTTGCATGGCTACCTGAGGATTGGCTATTCTGGGACAGGGAGCAAAGTGCATTGTGTTACAGATGCACTCCCTGCCCTGATCCAACAGCTGTGCGACAGCATGGCATAGAACTGTTCTGAGAGCTGAATGCCAGTGCGGGGGAACTCCTTTACACAAGTGGTGATCCACAAGGGGATGTAGTGGTGTAAACAGGCTGTAGAGACAGGCAGAGTCTGGTCATGAGGCTGCTTCATTTGGAAGAGTACAAGGAGGCATGAGAGGTATTTAAAAGCAGTGGATTGTGCTGAGGGGGCTGACAGTGCTTTGTCCTGCCCTGTCAAACAGAATGGGAGGGTGCTGTTGTAATGCTGATAGCCCCAGTCGTCGAGGGGCGGGATTGAACCTGGGACCTCTGGAGCTTAGTGCATGAACCTCTACTGCATGAGCTAAAAGTTGTATAAGTGTTAGCTAAGGCTGTAGAGAAGACTCATTAATCTCTCTCTATGTGGCCTCAGTGCTACTAGATAGGATGGAACACCACACCCTGGAGGTGTGGGGTTACACTGGAAGATGAAAATTTCAAATGGACAAAAATAAATGTGTTTATGTAGCACACAATTACACCATGGAACTCACTAACAGATATTGAAGCAAGCCACAGACTGGTCTAATGTGGGTGTTCTGTGTTTATTGTGTAGGATGCCTCTAGTCCCCAAGTACTTCATTTTGACAGCTGTATTTTGTTGCTGTGATCACTTCTCAGTTCTCCACAGCACCATACATATTGGTATCTCTTCATGTGGTCACTGCCATTGGAGGGTTTCTTGCTCCTTTGAATACCTGTAATGTCCTGCAGCTGCCAAGTAGTTACCTAGCTCCGTAGCTTTATAAGGGTGGCACCTGCAGTGAGGAAAACAATGACCATGGGCTCCTTCATCCAGCCATAAATGCTTTCCCCAGGGCAGGATTACACAGTGGTGTGCATCATGGGGGTTTTATGATATCCTGTGCAACATCTGAGGTTGGCAGCTGCTAGAAAGCGATCAGCCCAGCCTGGATGGACCATTGGTTTCTTCAGATTCAGTAGGGTTATTTCTGTTCTTTGCCAGCCAGGGATGGAGTCTGCCACGTGTGCCAGAGCTCTGGCTCCATGCTCTTCTCTTCTGCACTGACAGGGGTGTACAGGCAGCTTCACCAGCATTATGGGATACCTGTACCATATGAAAAAGTGTGGGAAGGAGGCTTCTGAGTTGGAGAAAATGGCCATGAAATGTCGTCACTGTGGGAAAGCATACAAGTCAAAGGCAGGGCTTGTTTATCATCTTAGGTCTGAGCATGGGCCGGTAAGTATGAGTTCCCATTGTTGTTGGGAAAAGGAGCTATGGGTGACAACCTCTCTCTTTCTCCAAACCACTCTTCCATTTGCCCACTTTAGACAATTGATTTTGATCTTCCTGGGCCCACTGTACACTGGAGAGCCTGTTTCATGCTTCACAGTGTGCTAAGGGCTGGCGAGTTCCAGCCTCCCTAGTAGAATCCTCCTTCCTGATCCCTTTTCATCTGGGAGGAAGACATGCAGAATTCCCCTTGTGATTGAGACTTCTGCTTCTCTGCAGCTAGGACAGAGCTTGATATGCAAGTAGTCTGGATGGTAGCAAACCCTTCCCCAGCTCCTCTCACCCTTCTCCATGGGGGTATGGTGCTGGCATGTTTGATGTCCTGTGAGAGCTGCTTGTTGCTCTTTTTTTTCCTCCGGATTTGAGATCCATCTCTGGGACAGGACAGGAACCAAAATGCATGTTTATTCCTGAGGTGTTCAATAGAGATGGGGGTGGGGTGCATCATCCCATCCAAGGCACATATCTCTGGTTTCTTTCTGAGTCCAGGTGCTCTCAAGCCTTGTCATGTCTGGGCAGAGAACTCTCTTCCCACAGCTGCCCTGGGACATGGATCTCACAGTCTTTTCCTGCTCCCAGGGTACTCTTGTGCCTGAGATTTTTGAGGGGAAGTGACTGGAATAGGGCATTTTGGCCTGGGTGTGTAGGACCTTGATGGATCATTCTGGGAATTCAAGTGTGGCCAAAGTGGGATCTGATGAATAGGGCTCATCCTATTGGCCTTTCCTTGCAGGTCACTTTCCTCCATGAAGAAGGAAGGCCTGAGAGTCTGAAGGAAATAACTCTGGAGCCCAGTACTGCAGGCAGAGTCCAGAGAAAATCTGCTAAGGTGGCAGTCTATTACCTTCATGAGCTAGCTAATGAAGAGCTGGCCAAGGAGTGGCCTAAGAAGAAGGTTCTACAGGACCTAGTCCCAGATGATCGAAAGGTATAAGGCTTTAGGTGGGGGACTCTGTTGGCAAAAAGTCTTACACAATAGAAGAATCCTGCTCCGGCCCCTAAGAGATGGCACTTTATAGTGCTTTCTGATTCCCGGGAATGGACCCATGGAACCTGATTGGGTGCAGAAAGAGCTGATTTATGACACAATATAAAAAGGGGTGTTCCTGGCTAGACAGTACTGCTGAAAAGGATTTGAGGATTCTAGTGGATCACAGATTGAACATGAGTCAGAAGTGTGATGCATTTGCAAAAAATGCAGATATTCTTAGACGACTTCTGTTACTACATTCAGGTAAATACAGGAAGTAACTGTTCTTTGAATAGTTGCAAACATGTATTCCAAAGAAGTGTGTGTATGCCTACTACACTGAAATCAGAGAATATTGCCTAGCAGTACCCTAGGAAGGTCACTCATGCTCTTCCCTCATAGCCCCTGCCATGGCTATATAAGGGGTGGTGCTTCTGTGTTCCCCATAATTTCCTTCTCACTGCCCAGAGCTAGTTGGAGTGCTCACTGTGGTATTTCTTCACATTGATTTTCATACCTCAGTCTTATGACATTTAGTTGTAAAATAATTACAGTAGTTTGTTAGCTAGCAGTACCTTAGAATAGTGAGTTAGGTTAAATAGCTTTGTGGTTTTGGTGGAATGCCTTCATCAGGATTCAAGCACTGTCTGTCGCGTTGGGTGGCTATTCCTAATAATGATCCCCACACACGGTGTTTATTGTGCTTGGGAAAGGTGCTTCATCTGCAGGTCTTTAAGAAAAGAATGCAGGTGGCAAGGGACTTGAGACTTGAGCAGCACCTTATGGGGAAGGCCAGGAGGCCTGCATCTACACCAGAAATAGTACCAGTTCCTCAGATGTCATCAGAGCTGCAGCGAGCCAATGTTCCTCATCCAGATGTTGAGGAAGAGATATCATTGACTGTTATTCAGGCCCACCAAGAAAAAGGACCAATAAAACAGACAGTAGCCACTCCAGATTTGGCGGAACATCATCTTCCTTTGTAGAATCAGTGCAAATTGGCCCCATGATTCTTCAGGTATGTGTGGTAGAACTGGGCCTTCTACCTGCCCTCTGGTACCAGGCAACATCAGCTTGAGGCTGTACCGTTGACTCTGGCATCATCCATTGAGCCCAGTAGTGACGGCATTGACACTGACAGTGTCCATGCCTCTGGAGTATCAGGCACTATCAGATCTGCTGTGCCTTTTTGGTGCTGCCTGATTCTCCAGTTATCTAGGAGCATTCAGCTGCTGCGACTTCCTCAGCAATGACCCCACCGTCGGGGTTGAGGCTGGCACCTTCACTGGTGCCAAGGAGTTCGTTGACAGAGCAGGCTGCTTCAGCACCAATGGTGATCATGCAAACCGTGTCATGAGGATCGGTGCTGACCCCAGCATTGATGCCTCTTTTGGCATTGGTACCAAGAGAGAGTGCGTTGCCTCTGCCAATCTTCAGAGCACCAATTTATTTGCCGGCCTTGGGATTGATGTTATACCATGTTGGACCTTGAAGGAGGCTGGGTGGTGGCTTCCCCCATGGGAGTTGCGCCCCCATTAACTCTGGATGATTCTGAGTATTTATCTAGGTCAAGCTCAAGATCGTCATCCTCCCCACTCCTTTGTCTTTCAAATGCCAGTCTAGAGATAGCCCAGATCTCCTGCTGATAGTGATCAGGACTTTTCCTGCTGCAGAAAAAGGGGCTCTTGGCCCACTGTTTACTGGCCACTGGTTCCTTACCAATCTCCATCGTGGCATGGGAGACCATGGGATGTTTCTTGTTCCTTTAGGTCCCGATCTTCAACCCATTCCAGGGCAAGATTGCCCAACAAATCCATGGCATCACCTCCCCAGCCACTTACATAAAAACATAAGAACAGCCATACTGGATCACACCAAAGGTCCATCTAGCTCAGTATCCTGTCTTCCGATAGTGGTCAGTGCCAGCTGCTTAGGTGAAAAGTCAGGTGAAGGATGACACCTCAGAAAAATGTGCAGGGTCTGGTACTGCACTGAAAGGCCAGTGAACCCCCTTCCTTAGTCCTCATCATCACTGGATGACACCTGCATACCAGATATTTCCTTTCCGGTGCCTGAGGACTTTTGGGCACATCAGGAGCTCCTTAGGCATTTGGCTTCAGCCTTGGGTATATCCGGCCGAATTGATGCAGGAGAACATGCACAAGTTAGTGAATGTTCTTCAGTCCTCAACCCCAGGGAGAGTAGCTCGCCCTGTTAGCAAAGCACTGTTGCAATCTGCCATGGCCTTGTAAACACCCTTTGATGTCTGTGGCAAAGGATATGGACAAGTGTTATGCCCCTATGCAGGGATTCAGGTATTTTTGTTCACATCCTGCTCCTAACTTGCTTGTTGTGACAGCAGCCAATGAGATGTCGCATCAAGAGAGGTGCAAATCCATGCCCCAGGACAGAGGTCAAGAGGTTTGGTCTCATGAGTGGAAAGATTTATTCAAATTTCTCCTTGAAAATGTAAATTACAAACCAGCAGGCACTGCTATCCGAATATAATTTCATGCTGTGGGACTCTGTAGCCAAGTTCACAGACAAATTGCCAAATCCTTTCAAGAGGAGTTGAAGGCATTTGTTGCAGAGGGCCATCTGGTTGTTCAGACATATTTTCTATTGGTCCTGGATATAGCTGTTATGGCTACCAAAGTTTTTGCTTCAGTGGACACAATAAGAAGAGCACCATGGTTGCAGAATTCAGAATAGCACCAGATATCCAACAGAGTGTGGAAGACTTATCTTCTGATGGTCAATTTATATTCTAAGACAAAACGGATGAGACTTTATGTTCATTTAAGGATTCACAAACAGCTCTGTACTCTCAGGCCTAGCTCTTAGCTCCTTGCAAATTCATTTGGCTGCAATCTCCACTTTCTATCCTCCCATCCAAGGAAAGTCAATATTCTTAGACCCTATGGTGATGCAGTTTTTTAAAGGTATTGTTTGCCTTTTTCCACCAGTGAAGGAAACAGTGCCATTATCGGCACTTAATATGGTGGTGGCAATACTGATGGGTCCATCATTTGAGCTGATAACATGCTCATCGGCTCTCCTCTTCCAGAAGAGGCCTTCTTTATGATTATAACGTTCTCAAGAAAAATCAGCAGTATGCAAGCTTTAATGGCAGATTCTCCAGACACTCAGTTCCTCGATGTGTCTTCAAGATCACACTCAAAATTTTTGTCCAAAGTGCTATCTGTTTCACCTTAACTGGGTTATTTTTTACCTATATTTTTTCCCAAACCATGTTCAAGTGTGAAGGAGCAACATATGCATACCTTAGGTGTCAGATGGTGCTTATCATTCTACTTAGAAAGGCCTAAGCCTTGTACATTATTTTGAGTCTATGCTGAGCAGATGAAAGGACAACTGGTCTCCGCTCAGACTTTTTCCAAGTGAATAACTGTATTACCTTGGCTTATGGAGTTGCTCAGATGACCCCACATTAGTCGTTACAGTCTTATCCAGCAGGAGTTCAAGTGACATCAATTGCATTTCTTAGCAATGTCTCAATATCGGATATTTGCAGGGCTGCACCATGGTCTTCTATTCATACTTTTGTTAGACATTCTGCTATCACCCTGGCATCAAGATCTGATGCAAACTTTGGTAAGACAGTTCTGCAGTCACTGTTTAGACTCTGAGCCCCACTTCCTGCTGAAACTGATTGTGGGTCACCTGAGAAGAATATATGTCTGCAGCCTTGAAGAAGAAAAGGTTGTTACTTCTCTGTCGTAACTGTTCTTTGAAATGTGGATGCAGACTTGTATTTTACAACCTGGGTCGATCCTGGGGCTGGTTTTATTCAATATCTTTATCAATGATCTGGAGGATGGCGTGGACTTCACCCTCAGTAAGATTGCAGATGACACTAAACTGGGAGGAGTGGTAGATAGCTGGAGGGTAGAGAGAGGATACAGAGGGACCTAGATGAATTAGAGGATTGTACCAAAAGAAATCTGATGAGGTTTAACAAGGACAAGTGCAGAGTCCTGCACTTAGGATGAAAGAATCCTATGCACTGCTACAGACTAGGGACTGAATGGCTAGGCAGCAGTTCTGCAGAAAAGGACCTAGGGGTTACAGTGGACAAGAATCTGAACATCAGTCAACAGTGTGCCCTTGTTGCCAAGAAGGCTAACGGCATTTTGGGCTGTATAAATAGGGGAATTGCCAGCAGATCAAGGAAGTGATCGTTCCCTTCTATTCGACATTGGTGAGGCCTCATCTGGAGTACTGTGTCCAGTTTTGGGGCCCACACTACAAGAAGGATGTGGAAAAATTGGAAAGAGCCCAGAGAGGGGCAACAAAAATGATTAAGGGGCTGGAGCACATGACTTACGAGGAGAAGCTGAGAGAACTGGGATTGTTCAGTTTACAGAAGAGAAGACTGAGGGGAGATTTGAAAGCTGCTTTCAATTACCTGAAAGGGGTTTCCAAAGGGGATGGATCTAGACTGTTCTCAATGGTACTAGATGACAGAACAAAGAGTAATGGTCTCAAGTTGCAGTGGGGAAGGTTTAGGTTGGATATTAGGAAAAACCTTTTCACTAGGAGGGTGGTAAAGCAGTGGAATGGGTTACCTAGGGAGGTGGTAGAATCTCCTCCTCTAGAGGTTTTTAAGGTCAGGCTTGACAAAGCCCTGGCTGGCATGATTTAGTTGGGGATTGGTCCTGCTTTGAGCAGGGGGTTAGACTAGATACCTCCTGAGGTCCCTTCCAACCCTGATATTCTATGATTCTAACCCACCATCTGTCCCTTTTGAATCTGAGTCTGCAGCTGGGGTTTCAGGGCAAAGGAACTGAGCGGGGGGTCAGTGTACTGCCTCTCTTATATAACCATGAGAGGAGTTATGACAGTGCATGTGTGCCATCCCATGGGTACTCCTAGGCAAAATTCATAGAGTATCAGGGTTGAAAGGGACCTCAGGAGATCATCTAGTCCAACCCCCTGCTCAAAGCAGGACCAATCCCCAAGTAAATCATCCAACAGATTTTTGCCCCATATCCCTAACTGGCCCCCTCAAGGATTGAACTCACAACCCTGGGTTTAGCAGGCTGATGCGCAACCCACTAAGCTATCCCTGCCCCTGTATTTTCCAACTTTGGTGCACTGGACACCTGCATGCCTGATTGGAATATATATCTCCACCCACATCTTGAAGAACAACAGTTGTGGCACACATAAGGAAGAACCTTTTCTGATCTACATAGCACTTGTGAGGCCTCAGCCATATGTCCAGTCTTGGACATTTTAAGAAAAATGTGGACATACTGGAGAGATGAGCAAAAAAAAAAAAAGGTTTAGAAAACAGGATTTGTGAAGAAAGATTGAAAAAATTGGACATGTTTAGTTTAGAGAATCCTACCCTTAGTTTAGTGCCTCTATTTGGGGAATAAATATTTAATAACGATCTTCAATCTAGCAGAGAAAGGAATAACATGATCCAAAGGCCAGGAGTTGATTTTTAACTACTATAATTAACCTTTGGAACAATTTACTAAGGGTCATGGTCAGTTCTCCATCACTGACAATTTTTCAGTCAAGATTGGATGTTTTTTGTAAGATCTGCTCTAGGAATCTTTTTGGAGAAGTTCTATGGCCTGTGTTATACAGGAGGTCAAACTAGATGATCATAGTGGTCGCTTCTGGACTTAGAATTTATGAATATGGGGGCGGGTGGGAGGACAACATGAAAACAATCTCTAAGTATGTAAAAAGTTTGTATAAAGAGAATGATGATCAGTTGTTCTCCATCTCCACTGAAGATAGGACAAGAAGAAATCAGCTTAGTTTGCAGCAAGAGAGATTCAGGTTAAATGATTGGAAAAACTTTCCAACTCTAAGGATAGTTAAGCACTGGGACAGGTTACCTAGTGAGGTTGTAGAATGCCTACCCCTTGAGGTTTTTAGGAACAGGTTAAACAAATACCTGTTCCACATGGTCAAGGTACTTGGTCCTGTCTCAGCACAGGGGAATGGACTAGATGACCTCTTGAGATCCCTTTCAGGGCTCCATTTGTGTGATTCTGTGAGGGAGAGGGCCCAGGTCCTACTCTTTTATGTAACTGAGGGTAGGAGGGATCACTCCAGTGTGAGAACATAAGAAAGGCCGTACTGGGTCAGACCAAAGATCCATCTAGCCCAGTATCCTGTCTACTGACAGTGGCCAATGCCAGGTGCCCCGGAGTGAGTGAACCTAACAGGTAAAGATCAAGTGATCTCTCTCCTGCCATCCATCACCCCGCTCTGACAAACAGAGGTTAGGGACACCATTCCTTACCCAGCCTGGCTAATAGCCATTAATGGACTTAACTTCCATGAATTTATCTAGTTCTCTTTTAAAAACTGTTATAGTCCTAGCCTTCACAACCTCCTCAGGCAAGGAGTTCCACAGGTTGACTGTGCGCTGTGTGAAGAAAAACTTCCATTTATTTGTTTTAAACCTGCTGCCCACTAATTTCATTGGGTGGTCCCTAGTTCTTCTATTATGGGAACAAGTAAATAACTTTTCCTTATTCACTTCCTCCACACCACTCATAATTTTATATACCACTATCATATCCCCCCTTAGTCTCCTCTTTTCTAAGCTAAAAAGTCCAGCCTCTCTAATCTCTCCTCACAGGGGACCCCTTTCAAACCCCTAATCATTTTAGTTGTCCCTCTCTGAATCTTTTCTAATGCCTATATATCCTTTTTGAGATGAGGAGACCACATTTGTACACAGTATTCAAGATGTGGGCGCACCATGGATTTGTATAAGGACAATAAGAATTTGGGGGAGATTTTGGATTCAGGAATGAGATGGGGTGGGGGCTTAGCCAAGCTTATGGAGAGTCACTCAGTGGTACTGGGGAAAGTTATTCGCTGAGTGTCACTATTGGATTGAGAGGGAAGGTTACTACTGTGGGGAAACAGCCTTACAACTTAAGAGGAGCACATCTGATCCTGTGTGTAGCCATTCTGCCATCTAACTTCAGATTCTGTCTCTCTTATTCCGTCTCAGCTGAAATACACCCGGCCTGGATTGCCCACTTTTAGTCAGGATGTGCTGTGCAAGTGGAAATCGGAGATAAAGATGTACCGAAGAGTCCACTGTCCAAACCAGGTAAACAACCCCCAGTCCTTTCTAAAGCACTGACAAGACCAAGTCCGAGGAACTTGGAACTTGGAATAATTGAGTCTGGCCAGCTTGTGCAGCAGTGAGTTGAGAGACTTCTACAAGACCAAAATCAAGGTTCATCTCTGTCTGGAGGAATCAGACACTACTTGCTCTCAGGGTGAATATCTGTCAGTTTCTCACTGAGGTTCTGGATGTTCCAGGGCAACATTTAGGTTGCTTCTCGAGACGATCCTGTGCTGTTATGTCTAGAAAAATCCAGTGGGGAACTATTGGATCCATTGGTGGACACTGTTAGTGTCTCTCCAAAGGTGAGTAACAGCTGAGTGGGCATTAATCCATTGCCTAGGAACCATTACTTGATGTTGAGAATCTTGCAAACTCCACCCGGATTTTCTAGAGCAAGGCTATTGAGGGGTTAGAGAAGAGACTCTGTCTGCAGGCAGAGCCCTGGTGTTTTTTAGATCTTTGTTGGCTGGGCTTTAGGACTGGGTTTAGTATGGGCACTGCACTGGTCTCTCTGGTTAGTGATGGGTGAAGGCCGGATGTCCATGCTGATTCTGTTCAGTATGATAGCATTCTACAATATATCATACCCATTGCTGCCCAGACTGTGGGACTCCTCATAAAGGAGAAATGTCTCTACTTGCCTGTCAGAGATCTTTGGGAAAGTGTTGGGAAATGCTCATCCATGGCTAAGGACTCCAGTGAGTAATCCTGGAGAGTTGTATTCCCAGCCCTCTTCTATCTGAGACCACTTGGAGGATTAGAGATGCGGTTTGGGTATAGTGCCATCATTATGTTGACAACATACAGCTCTGTCTTTTCATTCAATCCAGATCCTGCTTTCCCAGTGTCTGCTTGAGATAGGGCTTGAATGACAATGACCTGGCGGAGGTTCATGACAAATAAGATACAGGTGATACTGCCTGGGGGAATCACTAAAGCACATGTGGTTGTGTGGGGGAGCTGTCCTGTAGTGTGAGGCTCTGCCCACTTTTGTCATGAGGTTTGCAGCCTACAGGGACTGCTGAAGTGTCAGAGGGTGTGGAACAAATTGATCACCAGGACCAGATGGTATTCACTCAAGATTCTGAAGGAACTTAAATATGAAATTGCAGAACTACAAACTGTGGTATGTAACCATCGCTTCAGTCAGCCTCTGACTGGAGGGTAGCTAACGTGATGCTGAATTTTTAAAAAGTCTCCCAAGGTGATCCTGGCAATTACAGACTGGTAATCCTAACTTCAGTACCAGGCAAATTTGTGAAAACTATTAGGGAACAGAATTCTCAGACACACAGATGAACATGATATGTTGGGGGAGAGCCAGCACAACTTTTGGAAGGGAAATCATGCCTCACTAAGCAGTAATGGGATAAGAGAGAAGGTCCTCTCATGGATCAGTAACTGGTTAAAAGGTAGGAAACAAGGGATAAGAATAAGGGGTCTGTTTTCCCAGTGGAGAGAGGTAAATAACAAGGTTTCTCAAGGATGTATACTGGGATCAATGATGTTTAACATATTCATAAATGATCTGGAAAAATGGGTAAACAGTGGGGTGGCAGTTGGCAGACACTATAGAATTACTAAAGATAGCAAAATCCAGTGCTGATCGTGAAGAGCTTTCAAAAGGATCTCACAAAACTGAGTGACTGGGCAGGAAAATGTTAGATGAAATTTACTGTGGATCAATGAAAAGTAATGCACATTCGATAATATAATCCCACCTCTACATGCAAAAGGATTGCATGTAAATTAGCTGTTAGCACTCAAGAAAGGTCTTGGAGTGATCGTGGATAGTTCTTTTGAAAACATCCACTCAATGTGCAGCAGCAGTCAAAAAAGCTAATAGAATGTTAGGACCCATTAGTGAAGGGACTGATAATTAAACAGACCTGGTACACCCTCACCTTGAATACTGCATGCAGTTCTGGTCACCCATCTCAAAAAAAAAAAATATTAGAATTGAAAAAATGTACGGAGAAGGGCAACAAACATGATTAAGTGTATGGAACAGCTTCCGTATAACGTGAGATTTAAAAAACTAGAACTATTCATCTTGGAAAAGAGATGACGGAGTGGGGAGAGGATAGAGGTCTATAAAATCCTGAATGGTTTGGAGAAGGAACAGGGAAGTGTTACTTACCCCATCACATAACACCTGTGTCAAGCTCTTGCAGTGGCTCAAGAGCATGGGTATCAACCTCAGGACAGACCGTTAAGAAACAGGACACAAACCCCAAATTGGTTGAAAGTTCTATACTTAGATTTCACCATCCAGTTATCAAGTGTATACTCCTCAAGCACAATAGCAGCCTCACAATGGAGTCTCGGACAGTCCCCTTGGGTACTTCCATCTACCTTGCTACCCAGGGTAAGCTTGCCTTTGTGATAGATGGTCCCTTACATGAAAGATCACAGCAGTGGTCAGGTTACTCCCAGTCCCAAAGGATCAGTCACTTACTCCAAGTCAGTTGCACTTTAGATCTCACACCAGAGACAATGCTTGTAGCTAATCCTGTAATAAACTATCTAAAGATTTATTATACCGGAAAAGGGAACAAGAGTTATTTAAAAGGATAAAGCAGGTGATAAACACAATACACACCCATGAGTTCCAGTCTTAACTTTCTAAAAGTAATAGAAGCTTCTATAATAAGCAAAATCTATGGGTATGTCTATGTTGCAAAGAAAAACCTGTGGCTGCCTCATGCCAGCTGACTTGGGCTCCTGGGGCTGTTTCACTGCAGTGCAGACTTCCAAGCATAGACTGGAGCCCAGACTCTAGGATCCTTCCACTGTGCAGGGTCCTAGAGCCTGGACTCCAGCCCAGGCCCCGAAGTCTACACTGCAGTGAAGCGGCCTGAGTCAGCTGGCATGGGATAGCCGTGTGTGTCAGGCTATGTCTACACAGCAATTAATGTCCTTTATGACTAACCCAAGGAATCATTTTCTTATGTTTCGTAATCCTTTCTCCTTGTGGTACGTCTACACAGCAATGTAAGCCTTGGGCTAGTGAGATTTGTGTCAGCTAACCTGTGTCAGGAACCCTGACCTTGAGCATCTACACTGCATTTTAACCCCATCTGACCCATGCTTGAACCTAGGGCTCTTGTATCCCCACTGCTGCGCACAGATCTGAGTCAAAGTAACTCTGTCCCAGAGTACCTAGTCCCTCCCACCCCCGTGTGAACACTCTTGCCCTACAAAAGTGGTACACTGTGGGAAAACTCTAGTGCACTCCCTGTTTCCTAACTGGGACGATACTGTTGATGGGACTCTGGTGCCCCAAAGAGCACATGATACATAAACTGCATATTTAGCTCCTTTGATTGCTGTCGCAATAAAATGTTGGCAGTTTGAGAAGGGTTTATACTGAACTTACACAGCACCACTCAGGTTTGGCCTAGCCACTCCTCCATCATCATGGGGAGACTGCTAGGCCAGATTTGAAGCTCTGCTCTTCCCAGTAGTCTAAAAGAAAAAGTGAAAATACCTCCAAGGTCCATGAAAGGGGCCATGTCCTTATAGCCTCATACAAGGCAAAGACCAGCAGCCTTAGAAGGAAGGTCTGGGCTCCTTATCCCTTGTGTGTCCAAACAACTCAAGGCTGAATCCCAAGATGCTGAAAATAAAAGTAAGGAAAAACTGGGCCTTCTCTTTTTCCTCAGCGGGCTCCGGGTGTTCTGAAAGTTTCACCAGCCGATAGATCAGAGGTGGGCAAACTATGGCCCATGGGCCACATCCGGCCTGCAGGACCATCTGCTCAGCCCCTGAGCTCCCAGACAGGGAGGCTACCCCTGACCCTCCTCCACTGGCTCCCTGCAGCCGTAATGCGTTGCGCCACCAGCGCTCTGGCTTGTCGCTCCTGTAGGGGGGCAGGAGTTGGACAAGGGGCAGGAAGTTCTGGGGGCACAGGAAGCGGTTGGATGTGGTGGAGGTTCGGGGGGGGGCAATCGGGTTGGGGAACAGGGGGCATTGAATGGACATGGAAATAGGCTGTTGGTTGGGGTTGTGGATAGGGGTCAGAGCAGTCAGGGAACTGGGGGGTTGGAGCAGGGGTGCGTTTCTGGGGGTCAGTTAGGGGCAGTCGGGGACAGGGAGCGGAGGGGTTGGAGTGGGGTGGGGTTCTGGGGAGCAGTTAGGGGCTGTCATCCCGGGAGGGAGCAATCAGGGGATAGGGAGCATGTGGGGTTGGATGGATTAGGGGTTCTGAGGGGGGCAGTCAGGGAGTGGGAAGTGGGAGGGGGCGGCTAGGGGGCGAGGGCCAGGCTGTTTGTGGAGGCACAGCCTTCCCTACCCAGCCCTCCATACAGTTTTGCAATGCCAGTGTGGCCCTTGGACCAAAGAGTTTGCCCACCCCAAGATAAACCCTGTTTCCTGGGGCTAAGGAGTTCAGCACTAGCTCTCTTTGCTCCTGAAAGCCACCCACGGACAGTGCCTCAGCCAGCATGCTACCTTTTAAGGGCCCACCCTTTTCTAGGACTGACCAGCCTTACAGGTGCACCAGGTTGAGATTATTCGAACCCAGAGGAGCTCTTTAACTCCTCCTTGACTGGGACGGGGGACTGCCCCCCCACAGCCCTTTCTGCGCAGTGGACCTTGCTGTGTTTTCTTAGGGCTCTGTCATCAACATGCCTTGGAGTCATCTAATGTTCTGCACGTGTGGTTAGGCACAGAAATTGCAGATGACCCAGTGCAGCAGCCACTGCCCCAGCAGCATTTTCCACATGTAGCATGTTGCCCCCTGTGCTCCAGATTCTCCACTGGCTTCCTCGTGAACACAATTGAAGGTATTGTGATTGGTGTTCAAAGCACTGCGGAGTCTAGTCATAGCGGTGCTCCTTTCCCAGTGAGGTCAGCTGCAGTGCTTCCCCATCTGTGAGTGTGAAGGAATTGTAAGGAATCCTTATTGAGGTTGCAGGAACAAACCATCCCCATGTGTAGAAAGACCAGTAAATATGGCAGGCGACCAGCTCGGCTTAACAGTGAAATCCTTGATCTTAAACACAAAAAAGAGGCTTACAAGAAGTAGAAGACCAGGAAGGAATATAAAAATATTGCTCAGGCATGCAGGAGTGAAATCAAGAAGGCCAAATCCCACTTGGAGTTGCATCTAGCAGGAGATGTTAAGAGTAACAAGAAGGGTTTCTTCAGGTCTGTTAGCAACAGGAAGAAACTCAAGGAATATGTGGGCCATTTACTGAATGAGGGAGGCAACCTAGTGACAGAGGATGTGGAAAAAGTTAATGTACTCAATGCTTTTTTTGCCTCTGTCTTCACGAACAAGGTCAGCTCCCAGACTACTGCACTGGGCAGCACAGCATGGGGAGGAGGTGACCAGACATCTGTGGAGAAAGAAGTGGTTCAGGACTATCTAGAAAAGCTGGACGAGCACAAGTCCATGAGGCTGGATGTGCTGCACCCAAGGGTGCTAAAGGGGTTGGCCGATGTGACTGCAGAGCCGTTCGCCATTATATTTGAAAACTCGTGGCGATCAGGGAAGGAGGAGGATCCAGGGAACTACAGGCCATGTCAGCCTCACCTTATTCCCTGGAAAAATCATGGAACAGGTCCTCAGTGAATAAATTCTGAAGCACCTGGAGGAGGGGGAAGTGATCAGGAACAGTCAGCATGGATTCACAAAGGGCAAGTCATGCATGACTAACCTAATTGCCTTCTATGATGAGATAACTGGCTCTGTAGATGAGGGAAAAGTAGTGGACATGTTATTCCTTGACTGTAGCAAAGCTTTTGAAATGGTTTTCAGCATGTTCTTGCCAGCAAGTTGAAGAATGGGCTGGATGAATGGACTGTAAGCTGGATAGAAAGCTGGCTGGATCATCGGGTTCAATGGGTAGTGATCAATGGCTCCGTGTCTAGTTGGCAGCCGGTATCAAACGGAGTGCCCCAAGGGTTGGTCCTGGGACTGGTTTTGTTCAATATCTTTATCAATGATCTGGAGGATGGCGTGGACTGCACCCTCAGCAAGTTTGCAGATGACACTAAACTGGAAGGAGTGGTAGATACACTGGAGGGTAGGGATAGGATACAGAGGGACCTAGACAAATTAGAGGATTGTACCAAAAAAAATGTGATGAGGTTCAACAAGGACAAGTGCGGAGTCCTGCAGCAAGGATGGAAGAATTCCCTGCACTGCTACAGAATAGGGACCGAGTGGTTTGGCAGGAGTTCTGCAGAAAAGGACCTAGGAGATACAGTGGACAAGAAGCTGAATATGAGTTGTGTGCCCTTGTTGCCAAGAAGGCAAATAGCATTTTGGGCTGTATAAGAAGGAGCTTTGCCAGCAGATCAAGGGACATGATCATTCCTCTCTATTCGGCATTGGTGAGACCCCAGCTGGAGTACTGTGTCCAGTTTTGGGGCCCACACTACAAGAAGGAAGTGGAAAAATTGGAAAGAGTCCGGTGGAGGTCAACAATAATGTTTAGGGGGCTGGAGCACATGACTTATGAGGAGAGGCTGAGAGAACTGGGATTATTTAGCCTGCAGAAGAGAAGAATGGGGAGAGGGGATTTGATAGCTGCTTTCAACTACCTGAAAGGGGGTTCCAAAGAGGATGGAGCTCGGCTGTTTTCAGTGGTAGCAGATGACAGAACAAGGAGTAATGGTTTCAAGTTGCAGTGGGTGAGGTCTAGGTTGAATATCAGGAAAAACTTTTTTACTAGGAGCGTGGTAAAGCACTGGAATGGGTTATCTAGGGAGCTGGTAGAATCCCCTTCCTTAAAGGTTTTTACGGTCAGGCTTAACAAAGCCCTGGCTGGGATGATTTAGCTGGGGTTGGTCCTGCTTTGAGCAGGGGGTTGGACTAGAACCTCCTGAGGTCCTTTCCAACACTTAGATTCTATGAATCTGTGAGGAAGAGTCCTAGACTCTGTAATTACCCCCACCCATTTCTCTGACAGAACCCAGGTTTGATGTAGACACTATCGGTTCACTCATTGGTTTAGTACAATGGGCATCTCTATCAGCAGCTCATTGCTGGCTAGAGTCTCTTTATATTGTCTGAGATTTGCACACTTGCCCAGAGGTGGAAATTATTTCATTTACTGGAGTCTTAAACAAATCTATCCGCAAAGGGTTCTCTTCTCCCCATCCCTGTCATGTCTGGTCTTATAAAACTGTGTATCCTTTCTTTGCTTTCTCCCTTCTAAGGAAGGTCCATCCCAGAGGAAAAAGCATTTCTGTGCCTGGGAAACTGATTTCTCAACTGTGTCTTGCTGACAGTTGTTGCCCTTTTCTCATTTCAGGGCTGTGAATCTGTATACGGCAGTGTCTCAGGACTCAAATCTCACCTTGGCACCTGCACCTTGGTTTGTACCATTTCTGTACAGTCTCTTTCATACATGCACTCGCACTGTTGTTGTTCCCCAGATGCCTGTATATCAGAGTCCTTGGCCTGCTGGATGCCTGTTTGTCAATGTTCTTTAATAGCCCCTTCTCCACAGTGGCTGACTGCCTCCCCAAGTGTTAATGGATCTGCATCACAGATGCACTGTGAGGCAGTAAGACTGTATGTCCCTTACGCCTGTACCTGAGTCACTGTCCTGCCTGCAGTCCCATGGCTACAAGAGCACCTTTACCGGATACACTCTCCCTGTGTGAGACCTGCAAGGCCTCCAGCAGTGATGGAGGTTACTTGAGGAGTCGCTGAAGCTAGTTCCACCCTCATTCTCCCAGGGTGCACTTGGGCTTAGTTTCTGTGCTGCTGTGGCCTGAGTGCTCACCCTCTGGGATGAGTTAGGGGATTTTGTGCTCTGTCTCCTCACTGCTGGATCATGTCTGGCTGTGCCTTGGGTGCAGGGTCTGAGCCTTTCAGCGTCACTGGGCAGAGAGGAAGGTGGCACCTGGTGATGTGTTTTCTGTTCTGGTGGCAGGGAGACTTTGTGGCTGGAAAATACAAGTGTCTCTTGTGTGAGAAGGAATTCATATCGGAGAGCGGGGTCAAGTATCACATCAACTCTGTGCATGCTGAGGTGAGAAGAGCGTGGTGCCCTGCCCCCTTCAAAGGGATGGGGGAAAAGTGCCATGTCCAAGTCTTTGTCCCATGCTGCTGCCACTCTATTCATTTTGCCAGCACCTTCCATATCCTGCAGCATTAGCCAACCCATTGTAGGATCCAGTGCGCCCCCAAGAGAGCAGAAGAGAATAATGCTCTGCTGGCCAGCCTCATTCTCGCACCCCATTTCTCTGCTAATCCTTGCCATGTGGGTGGTTTCAGCAGTGGAACATGACAGGCACCCCTGTTGTGTCTCCTCCCCCAGTACTAACCCTCTGCCTTCTGAACCCTCCAGGACTGGTTTGATGTGAAGACCACTAACAAAAAACGCTTTGAGAAACTGATGAAAATCCACCAGCGAGAAGATGAGCAGAGAAAGCAGCGAAAGAAGCGTACAGCAGCCCGGAGCAGGAAGAAAAGGTCTGGGACTGTGTCTGCCAAGAAGCTCCTTGGTGCAGGGGCTGAGAGAAGCAGAAGAAGGAGTAAGAGGGGACGTTCCCAGCTGGTGGACAGTGAGAGCAGGAGCAGCGAGGAGGAGGAGGAGCCTCAAGCTGCGCAGAGAGCAGAAACTCCAAAAACTATCCGCAAACGGGGCAGGAAATAGATGATTGGAGGCAGAGGAACTAGGCAGTTCTAGGAAGCCAGGAGCCCAGCTCATGGCACAGTGGTCACTCTCTCCCGTGGACAGTGGCACTAGCAGTGTATCCAGTGTAGTTTGTGCCGTAGTTACAGGCTGAGTTCAGGTTATGTTAGTTGTTTATTTAGTGATTTTAAATATTTTAGTCTCTATTACAGCTGTCTGCTTTTGTTGTCCTCCTCTTAGGGCTCCTTAGCTTTGGCGAGAGCAGGTTTCCCTGATGGAAGGACGTGTCCTTTTATGGGATCTCTAGGACTGGGTGTGCAGGTCTCAGTTGGGGGCGTGATTTCCTTTGGGTAGTGTGCAGATCCTGGGCAGTTTCTGGGGTGGAGCACAGATGCTCTGACTTGATCACCTGCAGCCCAAGGCTACCTCAGGTGCTTAAAGGGGCTGCCTCTGAGACTCCGAAACCTGAGTGCTATCTCCCCCTTAGGTCATTGCCATAAAGCACTATCTCTTTACTACACTAATCTCCGCACTCAGCACTGCCCAGCAGTAGGAACCCAGGCCTGCCTGCTGGATGGGGTAGGACTTCACCCTGCCAAGCAGAAGTGTTGGCAGTGGGCTAATGTACCCTTCAGCACCTGCCTCCCTAAAAGTGGGGTGGGAGCTCTTCCTCCAGGCTGTGGCTAGAGAGCAGCTGTCTGTCACATGGCAGATCAGTGCAGATGGCCTGTGCTGTGTTATAGGTTGTTATACTTCATAACAGCCTCCCCCACCTGCAGGACAGAGTTCATACACAGTAGCAAAGCATGGAGTATTGCTGCCATGGGCTTGTCTTGCCCTAGGTTGGCATCCTCCTTCCCTCTCAAGCCTTCATAAGCACTGCTTCTCCTTGTGAGTGAGCTCTGCAGGTGCCTTCTCCCCTTGACTAGCTGTGGCCGGCTCCTGGGATTGCCACCTTCACCGGGACAAGCCTTATGTCATGGGCCTTCCTGTGTGTTGGTGTCAGGGCTGGAAGGAACGGGTCCTGTTTGTTGGATTAAGTTTTAATTCAGTGCATGGTGAGTGTCTTACCATGTTCCACTTGTGCAGCGGAGCTGGTTAAGACCCGTAAATGTGTAACATCTCTGGCAGCTTAGCCACCCCCATGCTGGGCAGAGAGGGGGTCTGCAGGATTTCTGATGTCATACCACATCCCCTGCAAGGGAAAAGTGTAGGATTTGATGTCTCTTTACCCTCTCCTCCTTCGTCCCGCTACAGTTCCCTGCCTCGGCTGGCTCTTTAGTTTGATATGTGAGGATTCAGTTAGCAGGATCCAGCACTCAACAGCACTCTTCATGTTTCACTGCAGTGGACGCTTCCACCTCAGCTGAAGTTGCTGGCACTGAAATTCACAGCGGATTCCTTGAGATGCACAGGGCACAGACAGGTTTATTTGTGCGTTTGTTTCTAGCAGTGATGTCCCTTCACCCTATAATCAAATCGCCTTTGTGGCTGGGGGTAGGACCCAAGCTCTCCCCAGCCACGGCCATTTTACAGAAGCTACACCCTAATGTGCGTAGAGTGAAGCAAATTACCCCCACCTCTTGCCTCATACAAACTAATACCCTTGGTGATTGTGCATGCACTCTGCTTGCACTGCTCCAGTCTGATGTAGGTGCAGCAGCTGCATTTCATGCTGGGACCTGCAGTTGTCATGGATTGTAGTGTTGTATTAAAGAGGCAGGTGTCTGGGCTCCTCTACAGAGGCTGTGAGATGTGTGGTCAGAGCAGGAAGATCAGGATCAGAACAAAATGAAATAAAACGTCACCAGTACAAGAATGTGATTTCTTGTTTCTTTGGTGTATAGTGTCTTTAGAATCATCCCCACTTCAGCAGTATGGGCCAGAAGAGCGCAGTGCTGCCTGTCTCTGGGCTTGTGGGTGGCAATAAGACGCATTCCCTTAAGCCACTGGTAGTCCATGGTGAGTTTTTCGGTGGTCCACACAAATATTGTCCAAAGTCAGATAGTGGGAGTAAGAAATAAATAAATTTCAAACCAAAATGTGTCTGCTCTTTTTAATCATGTCTCAAAAAAGAAAGAAATACAAAAAAGGAGGTGGTCTACAAAATGTTTTTAACTGGTCTGGTGGTCCGTATCCAGCACTCCAACCCTCCTCTCATCCTGTTACATTAATGTAGATGAAATATGTGGGCACAAAGCATCAAAGGCATATATTAGGAACAAAAAGAATTCTAACAGGGGTGTTGGTCCATTACAAGATGGAAATAGTAGAATTATCAATAATAATGCAGAAAAGGCAGAAGTGCTCAATAAATACCTCAGCAGATGTGGGGAGAGGATGATGTAGTCATATGATAACACTCTTGCCACTTCACTAGCAGCTCTGGAGGATGTTAAACAGAAGATATTAAAGTTCAACATTTTTAAATCAGCAGATCTAGATAACTTTCATCCAAGAGTTTTAAAAAAGCTGGCTGAGGAGCTTGCTGAACCATTAATGTTGATTTTTAGTAAACGTTGGAACACTGGGGAAGTTCTAGAGGACAGTTAGTATTCAGTCAACAATTAAAAAGGGTAAATGGGAAGACCTGGTTAATTATAGGCCAGTCATTTTGATCCAACAAGATAATGGAGCAGCTCAGTAAATAAAGAATCAAAAGGATGGTAATATAATTGTCAATCAACATGGGTTTATGGAAAATATAACCTATCAAACCTACTTGATATCTTTTTTTAATGAGATTACAAGTTTGGCTGATAAAGGTAATAGTGCTGATGTATTAGACTTCTGTAAGGCATTTGACTTGGTACTGCACAACGTTTTGATTAAAACATTAGAACAATATAAACTTAATCTGCCTTAAAAGCTAGCTGACCTATAAATCTCAAAATGTAACTGTAAACAGGGAATTATCATTGAGCAGATGTTTTTCTATTGGTATCCTGCAGGAACTAGGTCTTGGCCCTGCATTAGTTAACATTTTTGTCAACTACATGGAAGAAAACATACAGTCATCACCGAGAAGGGTTGCAGATGACACACAAATTGGGGGAGAGGTAAATAATGACACGGATAGGTCACTGATACAGAGTGATCAGGGTGGCCTGGTAAGCTGAGTGCAAACAAGCAATATGTGTTTTAATATCTCTAATATGTAAATGTATCCATCTAGGAACAAAAAATGTAAGCCATGCAGGTTGGAGGACTCTATCCTGGGAAGCAGTGACTCTGGAAAAAAAGAATTTTTTATGTTTCTATAATCAGGTGAATATGAGGTTCCCCAGTGTGGCACTGTGCTCGAAAGGTCTAATGCAGGGGTGGGCAAACTTTTTGGCACGAGGGCTGGGTAGGCAAAGCCCTGCCCCCAATCCAGCCCCCTCCCACTTTCCACTCCCTGACTGCCCCTGAGAATCCTTGACTCATCCAACCCCCCCCGACACACACACACCTTGTCCCCTGACTGCCCCTTCCACAGACCCCTAACCACCCCCTACCCAATTCCCCTGCTCCCTGTCCCCTGACTGCCCCAACCCCCATCCACCTAACCACCTCCCTAACCACCACCTCGGAACCTCCACCCTCATCCAACCCACACTGCTCCCTGACTGACCCCTCCAAACCCCCTCTCCCACCACCACCCTGAAACCCCCCAATTCCTGTCTTACCATAGCTGCTGGGGGGCGGGGGGAACATGCAGCCCCTGCTCCCAGAGCTCTGCCCGTGCAGGATGGCTACAGAAGAGGGGCAGAATGCACAGCCCTGGCCCCCAGAGCGCTCCCTGCGCAGCTCTGGGGGAGGGGCGAGCGAGCACGCAGCCCCAGCCCCCTGGAGCGCTTCCCGGTGTGGCTTCAGGGGAGGGGCGAGCGCGCAGCCCTGGCCCCTGGAGTGCTGCCCCTGCGGCGCAGCTCTGGGGGCCGAGGAAAGCATGCAGCCGCGGCCTCCAGAGCTGCCCGCGAGGCAGGGCTCCAGGAGTGGGTGGGGGCACGCAGCCGCAGCCCCGCAGTGGTGCCTGTGCTGCGCGGCTCAAGGGGTGGGGCCAGGGGCAGCCTCCCAGCCGTGGGCCGGATGGGACAGCCTCGCGGGCTGGATGTGGCCCGCGGGCCGTAGTTTGCCCACCCCTGGTCTAATGCAATCTTTGGTGTATGAACAGGAATCCTGAGTAGGAAAAGAGAGATTTTACCTGTGCATGTGGCACTGTTAAATTATGGAGGGGTCAGAGAAGAGCCATGATAATGATCAGAGGATTAGAAACCATGTCTTACAGTTCTTTGAGTTTATGTATGTAACTTAACAAAGAAGGAGGACTTGATTACCGTCTATAAGTACACAGCGGGAGAATGCATGTTTAATACTGGACACTTCATTCTAGCAGAGAAAGGTATAACATGATCTAATGATTGGATATTGATGTTAAACCAGGGTTCAAAAAAGAACTAGGTAAGTTCATGGAGGATAAGTCATCATCAGTGGCTATTAGCCAGGATGGGAAAGGCGGGTGGCTCTAGCCTCTGTTTGCCAGAAGCTGGGAATGGCCAACAGGGGATTGGTCACTTGACGATTACCTGTTCTGTTTATTCCTTCTTGGCACCCAGCACTGGCCACTGTCGGGAGCCTTTGGTCTGACCCACTATGACCGTTCTTATCTTCACAGTGGACAGGACAAGAGGCAATGGATTCAAACTACAGAATAGCAGATTTAGATTAAATCTCAGGAAAAACTTCCTAACTGCAAGAACAGTCGGACAGTGGAACAGACTCCCTAGAGAGGTCATAGGAGCTCCTTCACTGAAGGTTTTTCAAAAGGAGGCTGGGTAGCCCTCTCTCTCTTGAATGGTTTAGACACAAATCCTGACTCTTGGCAGGGGATTAGATTAGATGACCCTTGCAGTCCTTTCTAACTGTGGTTCTGTGATTCTACTGAAGGGACTAGAGCTGATAGGATGAGCATGGAACCTACACAGGTCATTAATAGAGATGCTAAACAATACTAGACCCAAGACAGATCCCTGTGGAACCAAACTTCCCTCCAATCTGACATCATTCCATTAATAATTACTCTTTGCAGTTGTTTAATCAATTATGTATCCACTTAATGGTAGTTCTATTGAGCCTGCATTTCTACTCATTACTTATCAGGATATCATGTTGGACTGTGACAAAAGTCTGATGTCCAGGTATATTAGATCCACTGCATTTCACCTAACCACCAAACCAGTTTCCCTGATAAAGAAAAAACAACATGGAGTCCCTGTGGCACCTTAGAAACTAACAAATTGATCTGGGCATAAGCTTTCCTGGGCTAGAGCCCCCTTCCTCAGATGCATGGAGTGGAAAATAGAATATGAAGATATATATACAAAACACTACACAAAAAGATGGGAGTTGCCTTACCATGTGTGTGTGGGGGTCAGTTCTAACGAGACAGCTCAAGCCCCAGCCATGAGCCCCGCTCCCAGAGCCAGCACCCCATACCCACTCCTGCACCCCAACACGCTACCACAGACTGGAGCCCCCTCCTGCACCCAAACTCCTGCCCAGAGCTTGCATCCCCACACCCCCTCCTGAACCCCCCACCCCCGATGCAGGCTCAGCCCAGCGCTCCCTCCCACACTGCAAACTCCTTGGCCCCAGCCCAGCACCCACACTCCTTCCCAAACCCCAGCCTCCTACCCCAGCCTAGTGAAAATGAGTGAGACTGGTGGGAGGGTGAAACTCGGCGGGGTGAGGTGAGGCTTTGGGGATGGGGCAGGGCCTCAGGGCAGGCGTGAGGTAGATACGGGGTTGCCCTTAAATTCAATACGTGCTCTTAGGTGTAAAAAGGTTGGAGACCAGTTTTAGAGCAACGCACACATAGATTAAAAGTAGTGCTACCAAGAGCTCCCTGGCCCCGCTCACATACAGAAACACGAGCTGGAGTAGTTTGCAGGGCTCTGTGGTTTGCATGTGTAAGAGTCATAATACATTGGAGAGTTAATTCAGCCAGCTGAGTGTGTATTTAATGCTGGCCACGGTGAGCCCCCCCCCCCC
>ML677511.1:228355-247436 GCA_007922305.1 Dermatemys mawii
GTCGCAGAGCCATTCTGGCTGCTTCCAGAACCGCGTGGAGCCAGGGTAGGCAGGGAGCCTGATTTAGCCCCTCTACAGTGCCGACCGGACTTTTAGCCAGCACCAGAGCCACCAAGGTCCCTTTTTGCCCGGGTGTTCCAGTCAAAAACTGGACACCTGGCAACCCTATGAATGGCCTGAGCAGGGCCCTACCCCTGCCAGTTTCAGGGGAGAGGGGGCACAAGGGTGGGATCTTGGGCAACAGTGTGTGCGGGGTCACGGCGTGCGTTAGGGGAGCCTCCGTGGCCTACAATACTCCCAGCTAGGGTGACCAGACAGCAAATGTAAAAAATCGGTCCTGGGCTTGGGGGTAATAGGAGCCTATATAAGAAAAAGACCCAAAAATCGGGACTGTCCCTACAAAACTGGGACATCTGGTCACCCTACTCCCAGCTCACGGAAATTGCTCATTCATGAACATCAGTGTGATCCAGTTGGCAGTTAGGGTTAGTGTTTGTGGGAGCAGATGTGTGACTCTGTCCTGTTAAACGGGGCATCTTTGACTTAGATGTTACTTCGGGGGATGCTGTGCAGCTTGAAAAATCTCAGTGGAGGAGCCAAGATCTCGGAGATGCTGCTCTTGGCCTGGCTCCCTGCACTGCTCCTTGGAGCCTGCCCTTCACAGGGTAGCACATGGGATTCTCTTCCTCCCTCACCTCCCTCCTCTCAGCTCCCTGCTTTGGGTTCATTTGCCTCTAGCTTTTCCTACCCTCACACTAACCCCATCACTAACAAATCCCCCATCTCCTCCTCTTCTCAATGCATCCAACCTCCCTTGCTCTGACATGCCCCACCCCCTCCCACCTCTGTGCCTCTGACCCTTCTCCCCATCCATCTGACCCTCCTTTGTAATAGTACGCTCATCAAAGAAGTGCCAAGAGACTACTTTGTAGTACATGGACCAAATTAGTCAATGGATTCAATTAAAGGCGATTGAATCACTATTCCAAACACAATGGAAGGAAAAATCCTAAACCTCATCCCCCGCTCTCACAAGGCCAATTTCCCTCCACTTCCATGCACCTCACCCTGACCCCACACGCGCCAACACACCCAAGCAATGATGATGAACAGTAACATGTGGGGCTCAGCAGATGCATGCCGGGCCTGAGCGGTTTGACATCTGTAGTCCAGGCATGGCTAGAGGCGGCTGCTCTATGCCCTGCTGCTGGCAGAGTCTGGCCAGGGAGCCACAGGGCCATCAGCTCAGCAGAGGGGGCAGGAGTTGACTTGGCAGTGGGAACAAACTCTCCTTCATGACAATGTGGGCTGGGGCCAGGATCCTTGCTACTAGGCTGCCTTGTTTCTGCCCCTGTGGAGTGTTAGCATCCAGAATAAGCTAGAGCAGCCTGCAGGCCCCAGGGCTGGGAATTGCAGAGGTGAATCTTCACTACAGCCAACGTTCTGGCCCTCCGTCTCTCCTGACTAGCTGGTGCAGAGCAGCCAGAATGCTGAAGAGGAAGCTGCCCTCATCGCTGGGGCTCAGCAGGCCCTGAGGCCAGGGGAAAGGTTATTCCATGCCATGCTGGCTACAAGCCCAGGAATGGACTGAGCCAGAAAGCTCAGATCTGCTGCCTGATGTTAGAATTGCATCATAACCTTGTTTTTTCTCAGAATGCAGCCAAACGGAGCTCGGAGGTGCAGGGATGGTGCGACAGAACTAGGAGGGAGCGGATTACAGAGTCAAGGACATTGCCTCCCACAGTTCCTGTGTGTCAGTGTCCTGGTAATGTGATGCCTAAAGCAAAGGCGGGGAGTGTGTGTGTGTTTGGTGGGGGGGGGGGTAGCTCTAGAACACAGGCCTGTTGCAAGACAAGTTCCTTACACTGAATCTCCAGCTCCAACTACCATCATCCCACCTGCAGAGATAATGCAGCAAAAGAGTTTGCCATGCCGGGGGGGTGTGAAAGCCGCTGGGCAGCGGGACAAACACAAGGGTTTTGACAGCCCCAGCCCTCCGGGCCTCAGTGAATAACAGCCACAGTGCAGAGACCCCTTCCCCTCCAGCCCCTGCTGGCAGGGTGGGGCTGTGCCCATGCTCTGCCAGACAGGCCTGGGGGGCTATTGGGCATTAGTACAGTTTGAGACGGGGGGCACACATCCCCTCTGCTGCCAGCTCTGGTCTTGCACAAGCTGGGGAGCCACCCATGAGCCCCACACAGCTGAGCTGACAGCAGATAGCTGGGCAAACACAGAACAGTTTATTTTAAAAAAAGATTAAACAAAAGCAATGAAGAGACAACAGCAAAGATCAGAGGGTGACTGCCTCCTCCACACATCCCCTCTGCAGGGCTCACAGGGTGACCCAGCCTCCCAGGGATCACAGAATACTAGGTGACTACAGCCAGCACCACCTGCCCCCCCACACCTATACCCCACCCTATGCTCTGGGGATTAGGGAACAACTTCCCCCAGGAGCTCACATCACAGAGTGACTTTTCCTCCTCCCCGGAGCAGAGAGAACAGCTGACCTGCTCAAAGGGTTACAGTGCACCCCACCCCGATTCCCCAGGGTGAACTGATACCCCCCCATGCCCCCATCCACCAGAGATTTGCTCGCCCAGAGCAATCCAGACCCCTGGGGAGCACATGACTCTCCAAGACTCCCACCTCCAGGTCATCTCTCCCCTCCCACCAGGAGAGCCCACGACATGCGGCGTCCCATCTAGGCGGGTGCTGCTTGTGTTCACCAGATCTTGGCTGCTTCTCTTGTTCAGGGAGCTGGTGTCTCTCCCTGCCTGGCAGACAGTGTGACTGCCTGGCCAGCATGCACTGCTGGAGCCACACAGAAGTTAATGATGCTGGGCCCTTCCCTCCCACAGTCCCCTCAGTGGATGGATGCTGCCTCCTACACGCTCCTGCCTGTGGAGTCGGATTTGTCTGCGCCCCGTTTGCGCCCCGGAGCACTCAGTGAGGACTCAAGGGCTGCGCGGATGGACGGGGAGGTGTCAAGCCGCAGCTGGGCCTCCTGCACAGCACAGTTCCGCAGCAGGCACAGAAGGGCTGTGGGGACAAGCTGGGAGAGAAGAGGGGACAGCGTCAGGACCAGGCAGGGGGACATTCACCAGGTCATCTCCCCACCAGCTCAGCCAGTGGCACAGGCCCTGGTGTGCCGGTGCTAAGGGGAGCGCCACCTGCTGGGGATCTGGGGGCGTCAGCACCTCACTTGTCTACTTAATGCATCTGGGGGTGCCCCCCATCTCCCGGGGGAAACCTGCTGCTGGTGCCCCTCGAGAGTCTCACCCCCTCAGCGAGGGGATGCCCCAGCACTCACAATGGTTTTTCGAAGGTGGCCCCCACTCTCCGCCCCACACCAACCACCTGAAATTCTGTCTCCTGCCTCTGAAGGCTGCTGCTGCGTGTTCCTATGCTGGAGTCACAGGTGCCAGAGTTTGCATCAGGCCCACTGAGAGGCGCAGCTGAGCCGTCTGGAGCCAGTGGGTTGGGTCCCCACCGGGCAGGACACCAGGAGGTGGGGTGCTGACGAGACAGGGCATGGCTTGTTACCTGGTTCTTCTCCGTTGCTACCGCAATATGTTGGGAGATCTCTGCATTGCGAATGTCATCGGAGAGCACCTCCGGGTGATATATGGTCTGCAGCAGGCCCTCCAGGCACCTGGCCTGGGAGTGCCCCGTGAACCGCTGTGGGGAGAGCAGGGACAGAGACCAGATTCCATGTTAAGGCAGCTCAGGGATGGTGCTGGAGTGGCTCTCACATGGCAGAGCCCTACGCACTGATCCTGAGCAGGCCAGGGAGCCAGGGGGAGTTGGGGAAGGAGTTGGAATGGGGGCAGGGCAGAGTGGGATGGGGCGGGAAGGGTGGCACCAGCGGTAACACCGAGAAGGGGACTACGACTGCCAGAATGGCTGGGAAGCAGGGCTGGGCTCCTGTCTGTCCCAAATCTACATGGCTTGGCTTGGGGATCACAGATGACAGCCCCAGCCAGGGCTGGATGAGTGGCGGCATAGGCACTAACTTCTGCTAGTGCCGGTGAGTGCTCGACCCTCCTCTGCCCCCCCAGCCTCACCTCAACTCCACCCCTTCCACACCCCCATTCCAACCTCTTCCCCAAATCCCCGCCTCTTCCCCCTGAGCGCACCCTGTTCCTGCTCCTCCCCTGTCCCTCCTAGAGCTTGTTACACCACAAAACAGCTGTTTTGTGGCAGGAAGCACTGGGAGGAGGAGTGGGGACGCGGTGCGCTCAGGGGAGGAGGCGGAGGTGTGGTGGGCAGGGGATGAGAGGAGGTTGGCTGCCGGTGGGTGCAGAGCACCCACCAATTTTTCCCTATGGGTACTCCAGCCCCAGAGCACACCTGGAATCAGCACCTAGGAGTGGCAGTGTGTACGTGTACATGTGTGGGGACACTAGATAGGCAGAGGTAGCACAGAGAAGGGCCCAGGTTATGGGTTACTGGGCAAGAAAACTCCGACTAGATCCTATTATCCATCTACCCGCCCCATCACACTGGCTGAAGTCCAGGAAGCCCAGAAACATATCAGAGCCACAACCTGTGTGATGGGTCCCTGCCCCACCTGAATGGTAAAAGGGCTACGCCCACTACTCACCGGAGGAGGCAGGGAGAAGCCACTCACCAACCCCCTGAGAAATGCCAAAACTCGACCTTGAGACCTCTCCAACTTCTGTCCCGTCTCCAACCTCCCGTTCCCAGACCCAGTAATTGAGACAGTCGTGACCATCATGCTCCAGGAACATGCAACATCAGCCAACATCCTGGCTGCCTCGCACGATCTGCCCCAGAGCAGGGCGCAGCACAAGAACGGCTTGAGGGGCACCAACATATTCTCTGTCACGGCCTGGGACACACACTCACCCTGCTGGGCCCCTCCCACAGTGATCCCATGCTCCTGCTGTGTCTCCTCGGTGGGTTCTCAGTGCTCTGTGGTGCACTGTTCAAAGGCTGCATCCTGCTCAGAATGAAGGTCCCAGCCCTGGTCCTGGGGACGGGGAGGTGGAGGACGGCAGGGTCAGCTACTGTGCTGTGGTGCTCTGCCTGGCGTTGAAGAGGTCCCACTGGGGGCAGTGCCAATGTCCGGAGAAGGGCCACACCAGGAGTCCCCCCTCCCACCTCACAAGCTACTGACCTTGCTTCCTGCCTTTCCCACAACTGGGGCCTGCCCCCGCACTCTGAAGTAATAACTGGTGATGCTGCTACCTTCCTAGTCCCTCGCTAGGCCATTGCCTTGGGCCTGGTACCTGCAGGATGGACACTGCCCTCCAGAAGAGCTTGGAGTTGCTGACTCTCAGGTCCACCATGGAGTTGTGGAGAATTTTCCCCTTGAGGACATGGGCCCCAGTGCTGACTGTGTTGAGGATCCACTTGGTGCTGAGCTCCCTTTGGAACTTCTGGGGGAAATACAGAAAAACAGACCCCTGTGAACCAGGCACCTGGCCGGCCTCCCCAAGGGGGAGCCACGGCCCTGCAGCACCTGGTCCACCCGCCTCCCCGCAGAGGGAGCCACGGCCCTGCAGCACCCAACCGACCGGTCCACCCGCCTCCCCGCAGGGGGAGCCACAGCCCTGCAGCCACTCCTCGCTTAGCTCAGAAATCACAGAAGTCCAGTCGGTCGGCACCCTGCTAGGAATCGAGCTCAGGATCCAAAGTAGCTTTGTCCTGCATTACCTGGATAAAATTCCCCTCGTACTCTAGGAACAGGATGGGCCACATGATGCTCATGATGGAAGGAAACAGCTTCTTGAGGGAGGCCTGGTGGGAATAAAAATACGAAGAGAAACCTTGTTGTGAGACAGCCATGTCCTGGCAGGGATACCGAGTCCCACTGTGTTATCAATATTATACCAACGGGACTTGCGTCTGGTCTGCCGAAAGCTGAGCTCTAGCTGATCGTCCTGGTTATTATATTTGTATGGGAAAGAATCTGAGAGTCAGCTAACACAGGACGTTGTGTTCTAAATCTGTGGGGAGTGAACTCTACCCCAAGGGAGGGCAGTCAGAGCTGACCCCATGAACACCCACCAGACAGACTGGGTTCGCTGTCTGGAGCAGATGCAGGCTGGAGATTTACAAAGCCAAAACAAGCTCCCAGAGTCCTGGGGAGAGTGGGTCCCAGGGTAAGCCTGTAAGAGCAGACGATTGTCCCCAGTAGGTATCCATTAGGGAAGGGGACTGTGTCAGCGGGACAAGCATTGGACAAACTAAGCACTGGGTGAGAAATACCCTGTGAGACAGGAATGTAACTTGTGGATCAGTACAGGCTGCAGAGTGCAGTCTGGTTCTTTTGTTTTTCTTTGACCTTTGCGGTTTAGGGCTGGTTGGGGGCAGTGTGGCCTCGGTGCAACTTAGAGCAGCTCCAGGGGCAGCCAGTGCCACTGTGGGGCAAGACTCCCACCCTCCCCATTCCGCAGTGAAGGGATTAACAAATTCCAGAATGAAGGCAACCCCAGCCCTGCCCCTGCTAGGCAGGCCCCGGATACAGTTCCATTACACGCTCACAAGCTCTATTGCCCCCAGGACCTTTCCCTCCCCTGGGATGGGGACAAGGAGCCGTCTCTACTCACCGGAAGGTACTGGCCAACAGTAGCATGAGAAAGTGCTTGGACATTTGATGTCTTCTCCTTCACCTGAACCACAAGCTTCTCCACCTCTGCGAGGTCATCTTAAAGCAAGGGGGAGCATAAGACTGGGGTAACGGCTCTGGACAGTCATTCAGGAAGATCCAGAGCTAGTCAGATCAAGGTCCCTTTGCACATCAGCCAGATCACCCTACCAGCCTCCAAGAGACCTGTACACACCCGTCCCAGCCACTGCTTCTCACCGGACTTCTGCCTCATTCACTTGCTTTGCTGTAATTCCAGGGCCAGAGGGTAACAGGTCCACAGACTCCTTCCCAAGCCTTGCTGCTAGCCTGCACGAGAGAACAGCTGCATCCCCTCCTTTACCTACGATGGCATGTAGCTGATCTGCCATTCCTAGCAGCAACTATCCCCAACAGTTGGGGATGGGACACTAGAAAGGGGAGGGCTCTGAGTTACTCCAGAGAATTCTCTATTTCTCTCCCAGGAGTCTGGCTGGTGGGTCTTGCCCACATGCTCAGGGTCTAACTGGTCACCATATTTGGTGTCAGGAAGGAATTTTCCCCCAGGTGAGAGTGGCAGAGACCCTGGGTTTTTGGTTTTTTGCTTTCCTCTGCAGCATGGGGCATGGGTCACCTGCAGATTTAAACTAGTGTAAACAGTAGATTCTCTGTAACTTGAAATCTTTTAACTCATGATCTGAGGACTTCAGTAACTCAGCCAGAGGAGTGGCTGGGTGAGGTTCTGTGGCCTCCTATGTCCAGGAGGTCATATGATTTTATCATGGTGGTCCATTCTCGCCTTAAAGTCTACGAGTCTAGGAGACATCAGTGCATTGACAGGAGACCAGCCAACTGGCCCCAGTCAAACCCCACCAGCAGCACCCCAGACAGATTCCACAGTCTAAGAAACTGATCCCGGGACAAAAGCCCTAAGCAAAAGATGAGTGTGAACCCCCTCCCACAATGCCCTGCTGTGACTATTAGTTCTTAACCCAAAGCTATCAATCTAGGCATCTATCGGCCCATGACCACAGTGCCAGGAGTTCCCCCTCACAGCCCCTTGTGACATAACAATTTGCATGGATACAAGGAACTGAGGTACAGAAAGGGAAGTGACTTGTCTATGGTCACACGGAGCCTGTAGAAGAACTGGGAACTGAACCCAGATTTTCGGAGTCCTAGGCTAGTGCTGTAACTACAGGCCGACCGTACCATGAGCCAGCAACACTGGGACTCAGATACTGCCCATGAGGACTGGACCAGAATACAGTCAGTCCCGTGTCCCATCTCCAGCAGGGGCCAGCACCAGCTGCTGCAGGGGAAGGTGCAGTGACCAGGTGGCCTGCACTAGGAGAAGGCTCCCCCAACCCCAGTAGATAGAGGCTCATGCACTGGAGCCTGAAGGTTCATGGCCAGTCCCAAGCTCTGGTTTGGGTGTTAGTATTTCTTCTGATAATTCTGGATGTTCTTCATGCCCATAGGAACGTCTAACCTCTCCCTGAATCCTGCCAGGCTCTTAGCCTGTTATGTCATGTGGCAGGGAGTTCCACAAGTCCCTTGCAGGAAAATATTTCCTTTGATCTGTTTTTACTTTGCTGCCTTTCAGTCCCAGTGAGCTTCCCCCTCATTCTTGTTTTATGAGACAGGGAGAACAAATACTATTGATCGCACATCTCTATACCCTCATTGGTTTAGATACTTTTCATAATTTCTTTTATCATGTCCCCTCTTACCTGTCTCTTTCCAAGGTGACAACTATCCCAATCTTTTCAATTGTTCAGTATACTGGGGAGAGGGGCGGCAGGATAAATCACAGCAAGAGGCTGACGTGATCACTCAGCAGAGGGTAGTGCCCAGCTGGGGGAACAAAAGCTCCTTCCTTTCCTCCCCACCACAACTAGTGCTGACCCCGCTGGTCAGCTCCAGCCACTCCTCACCATCCAGCGTGAAAAGGAAGAGAACGGTATCCAGCTCCGTCAGGGCCGGGAGAATTGTCTTCACAAAGTCCTCCTGAGAGAAGGCGAACTGCGGGCCCTGCCAGAGGAAGGGAGGCTGTTTAACAGGGCGCCAGGGCTCCCACTACACTCCCTGACACATGGGCCCCCCATGCCCACCCCTCCTCTCCCAGACATGAGGGTTACCTTCCATTACCAACATCACAGCCCCCTCCTCCGTTCCCAAACATGGGAGACCCCACACCCTTCACAACACTGGCACTTCCCTGGCTCTCTCCTGCCTGATCCCAGGTCCCCTCCTTTTTCCTGTCACCAAGGCCTCATGCCCCCCCCCCCCCAACATCAGGATCCCCCCTCCAGGGGAGGCTAGGACTAGAACAGGGTTTAAAAGAGAACTGGATAAATTCATGGAGGCTAAGTCCATTAGTGGCTATTAGCCAGGCTGGATAAGGAATGGGGTCCCTAGCTTCTGTTTGTCAGAGGGGGGTGATGGATGGCAGGAGAGAGATCACTTGACCTTTACCTGTTAGGTTCACTCACTCTGGGGCACCTGGCATTGGCCACTGTCGGTAGATAGGATACTGGGCTGGATGGACCTTTGGTCTGACCCAGTCTGGCTGTTCTTATGTTCTCCATGCCCTGCCACTGGGACCTCCCATCTGCCCTCCCGCAAGCCAGGGCCCCCTGCATCGCTAACCAACCAGACTCCCTACACACCCTGAGACCGGACCCCTCATCCTCCCTGACATCTGGACGCTACCTCCAGTCCCTAACACTGGGGCTTCCTTCCCCACCATGGGGACTCCCCCTTTGCTCCCCAACATAGCAGCACCCTTCCCTTCCCAGACACCAGGGAGCACAGGGGTATCAGGCCCTATCTGCCCGTCAGCCTGGGAGGCTCTGGGAACCAGAGGCATGGGCACACAGACTCACCACCCGCTCAGCGTCCACCACACCCCACAGCATGCACCACAGGCCAGTACCCATCCCAGACCATGAGCTTCACCACACCTATAAGCTACCTCTGATCAGACCCTGCCCATTAGCCACCCAGCTGAGTCCAGCCTCAGATTCATGGTCAGAACTAGTCCCAGGACTTACTCCCCACCTAGGACCTAGCCAAGGGCCAGGCTCACATTCAGCTAGAACTTCCCGACCGTTCCAGCCGACTCACACCAAGCCAAGCTCCAACAAACCCAGTCCACACCTAGAGTAACCCTGACAGCCAGGGCCTTGCTCTTCCCCTGCACTGCACCCAGCTCCTACCTGCGCTATCAGATCTGCCTCCTTGTTGAACATCTCACTGTGATCCCCAATCAGGAAGCCTCGCACGTCGTTATAGTCTGTGCAGGATAACAACAGGAAAGCAAGAGAGTGACCCAGAGGCAGAGGGGCTGTGGGCCAAGAGGTCTCTTTGCAGGATCCCAGCGGCTGGAGATCAAGGAATCGCCAAGCAGGATCCCTGTTAGCTTAAGGGCCTCTGAGCAGGATCTCTGGGGGTGTCTTGCCCCTAGCCCTTCAGGATCCAGCTCAGAGACCCCATTTTCCCCCAGCCTACAGGAATCCAGTTTGGAGATCACAGGATCCATCTAAGAGAGAAATTGTCCTCTGACCCCGGGGGATCCAGCTTGGGCACCCCTTGCTCTCCAGCCCCCAGAAAGCCTGCGCAGAGAATCCTTCCCCCAATTCTTTGAGGATTCTGCTTGCAGACCCCTTGACTCCCAGCTCCCAGGATTCAGCTCTTGGCTCTCTAGTCCCCGGGGATCCAGAACAGAGAACCCTTGCCCCAGAGACCCTGGGAACCTGCTCTGAGGGCCTTTGGCTGGCAAGCTGTCCCCAAGCTGGATCCCCAAGGGTTGGGGGGATGGGAGGAGAGGCATCCCCAAGCTGGGTCTCCTAGCTGGATCCCTGGAGGCTGAGTGCAGGAGTCTCTTGGCAGGCTCCCTGGGGGTCGGGGGTCAAGGGGTCTCAGAGCTAGAGCTTTGGCAATTGTTCATGAAGCTGTGGTAGCCAATACATACTATAAAAGTGACAAAGAGTCCTGTTGTACCTTATAGACTAACAGATGTACCAGAGCATAAGCTTTCGTGGGTGAATACCCACTTTGTCGGATGCATGCAGTGGAACATGCTCTAATAAGTCTGTTAGTCTATAAGGTGCCACAGGACTCTTTGTCGCTTCTGCAGATCCAGACTAACACGGCTACCTCTCTGATACAATACATACTGTGTTATAGTATTAATAGAAGTATTGAGAAGTTACATTAACTGACTCTGTTATACTTGCCCCCCAATTCTGTTCACCAATGTCAAGTATTCATAACACTTTGCATTAGCTGAAATAAGCTTTGGTTTAAGTAGAAAGGAAAACTGTCAGGATCAGGACATACAAGTGTTTTTCCATAGCACCGGGTAGGGTGTTGTGCTCACAGGTGAAGTCTGGAATGTCCCAAAGGGAAAGGACAATATACGTGAATGGTCTACCTTGATACAAACATAGGAGGTGCCTTCATACCCTTTGGTACCTGAAATGCATGTGTTCAGAACAAAGATAAGGTATGCACCATGATACCAGAAAGACAAGGTGGAAAGCCGATTGGTTGAATCTCATTTCAGATGATGTACACAATACCTTTTATTTGCAAACACACAGAGTATAAACATGGCTTTAGGAGTGTAAGTTTGGGAGAAAACCTTCTGTGCAAGGTGGTTGTAACACTGCACACAACAGCTTCCTGGAGACTGGTATAAGATTGAACTTTTTTCCTGTACTTATATGTGATTATATGATTAAAATAGAACCATGTAGAGTGTTGTTGCTACCCCTCTTACATAATTACAACAAATCTTGTACAATATGTGTCATGTAAGTTGTCAATGGAAAAGTTATAGTTTGCTGAATGTTATTACCCTATTTGTATATATGTATCATTTTGTATATGAAGTTATGAATATTGACTATGTATCTGTTTTTCAACTGTGTTTGCTCCCGTGGGAATACCCACACGGTAGTTTACATCCAGTCTAGTCAGCACATTGTGAATGGTCTATTCAAGCTGATGGCCCTTCATTGAACACAATGAGCCATAGAAGAAGCTTATCTCCACTGATGGACTTTCCTGAGGGCATTCTAACTACAACAGGGCAATGGCTGCAATGGTATGTGACTAGACTGTGTGGTATTAAACTCCACCTTGTGCCTGTACTTTTCCACAAACTGCTGAAGGTTTACTTGGAACAACGATTTTCCCTCCACAGGGCAGAAGCTATAAAAGGCCCTGGAAACATCTCCATTTTGTCTCTTTCCTGCTCTGATCTCTGGACTATGGACTTGTACTAACGGGAGCATTCTAAGCAAAGGATTGAGGGCCTTCCAACCAGAGACTTAACGAGCCAGCAGTTTATTCCATCACTGCTCCAGAACTTTGCCATTATTGTAGGTATTTGATTCCTTTAACCAATTTTAACTCTCACCTCTTTCTTTTTTCTTATAAATAATCCTTTAGACATTAGGTACTAAAGGATTGGCAGTAGTGTGATTAGTGGGTAAGATCTGAGTTATATATTGACCTGGGGGTGTGGCTGGTTCTTTGGGATCAGAAAAACCCTTTGGTTGATGAAACTGGTTTTAAATAACCACTCATCATTAAGTCTAGTGTCTGGGTGTTGAAACAAGGACTGAGATACATAAGGAGACTGTGTTTCTGACTTCTGGTTAGCCAGTGTGGTGAGACAGAAGTTTACTTGTATTACTGTATTGGTATATCTTATGGAAGAAGTTTTTGGGTGTGTCTGCCCTATTTCTCAGCCATTTGTCCTGAATCTGGTATTCTCACCTGTCACCCACAGAGGCACGGTGACGCTATATTGGCGGTTCTCAAACTTGTGGGAGTGGCGGCCCTTTTTCCTGTCCCCGCAGGCCGCCATGACACCTGTGTCTATGCAGAAATGCCACCGAATGGAACGTTTCTGGTTTTGGCGGCATTTTGATGGACATGCCAAGCGCTTCACAGTGTCCACTGAAAAGCCACCGAAACCAGAAACTTTCACTTCGGCGCCTTTTCAGGCGGACACTCTGAAGCGTGTGGCATGTCCACCAAAATGCCGCCGAATGCGAAAGTGTTCAGCTCGGTGGCACAATCCCCCGGGAATTGCCCCGCGATCCCCCGGGGGGGGGTCACGACCCTCAGTTTGAGAACCGCTGCACTATATTATTATTTGCGTAGAGCAATAAACCTGACTGATATCGGTTATTTGGTCTTTTGAATGTATTTTATAATGAACCAAAGTGTGGCCAAGCAGTTGACTCTATGATTTATCAACAGATGGGTGCGGGGGGAGCTCAGAGCAAGGAGCGTGGACACTTCTCCCACATCACAGGGACTCTTTTCAGAGGCAGGAGGGCTCTTTCCAACACAGCCCGTTCCCTTACCTGCCCCAAACGTAGGGATGCACTCGGCACCGTCCATGATGGCAATGATGCCCAGCGTGTGCCAGCCCACCATGTACACACAGGCCTTCTTCTGCAAGCTGGGGAAAGGGGCCACAGAGGGGTTATTCAGGGTGCTTCGAGGGTAGGGGCGGAGCACAGCACTGGGAGTGACTGGTCATGCTCAGGGAAGAGCACAGCACGGGGGTGATTGCAGGGTCAGTGAGAGCACAATGCAGGGGGTCGTCAGTGTTGCTCGGGGGAGTAGGAACACAGCAGAGCACAGGGGCGGGGGGGTGGTACTGGGTGTTAATTGGCCGTTTCCTCTCGTAACAGGGTGTGTTCACCCCTCATGAGCATCACCTTGGCAAGTGTGCACCTGCTCTCTCTCGCTCTCTCTGATTGTGCCCTCCCCGGAGACAATGTCTTAGCCCTCTTAGGCTTCCCGACTACAGCGCTAATTCAGTTCCCCTTCTGGGCTGCCTCACTGCCCAGGCCACGTCCCGCCCAGCATCTGCTGTGTCCCTTTAACTATACCGCATGGCCTCTCTAATTCCCTGGGCTACTTCCCCGTGGCCCCATGTCGTCTTTACCCTCACCTCAGGGCCTTGTCCTAATGGAGTTCCAGCAACCAGCTCACGGCTCCTTTTTGCTCTCCGCAGCCTCTCGCAGTGCTGCCCTGTCTGGGGCTCTGCAGCACCACCAGCCAGCCACACGCCATCCGCCCTCCCACAGCTCCAGCGAGGAACTGAACTGCCTCCCGCCCTGCAGCTCTTCTTATCCTAGGCTGCTGGGCCCCGATTGGCTGTGTCCCACCCAGTCACTCTAGGTAGCTTGGAGGACCTCTCTACTGCCTTTTTATTGGGGCGGGGTGTGCCAGGGCCAGGAGGCCTCAGTGGATCTGATATACCCTATCACCCGCCATGTCCTGCTCACGGAGTAATTCTGTTCCCTACACGTCTTTCCTCCCTCTCCTCCTTCTATCCCCAGCCCCCCTTCTCCAGCAGAAATGGAGATGCCGGACCACCTCACCTGGTGCCTGCTTGCTTCACCAAGGCAGCGATCTTTTTGCTCTGGGCATAGGTGACTTTGTGAGCACGTTCATATGTCCTCAGGATTTCTAGGAGGCACCTAGACATGGGAAGAACATGGAGAGGACTCATGGGACTGGTGCATGCCCTAGTGCCGTTCACAGTCTGACCAGGAGCAGTCAAGCTCCCAGGGTCCCAGCAAAACACCAATATTCCCAGCCAATCCCCAATCATAACAATGGGCCTGCTGGGTGCCCAGTCCCAGCAGGGGACTCCAGCACTAGCTCTGTAACCGAGACTCACTTTTCTGAGATGTCAGTGTCCTTGGAGACTGTCTTGTGTGCTGCCAGCAAGAGAGTCTCTAGCAGGATCTTGGTGGCACTCCCGCCCTTCATCCGTGAAGAGCCACTGATGCCTTCAGGCTGAGGCAGTGAGAGAGAGAGAACTGAATGACACAGGGGCACCGGGACTCAAAGCCACTCCCCAAGCCCTCATCCTGAGCGTACTGGGGAATTAAACCCCACTCCCTGGCATCCCATCCTGGGGGACCAAAGCCCATCTTCCAAGCAGCCCTGTCCTGGCAGGTACTCCACAGAATCATAGAAATGTATGACTGGAAATGATGTGAGTGGTCAGCAAGTCAAGACCCCTGCCCTCAGGTAGGACCAAGAACACCATATAGACCATCCCTGACAGGCGTTTATCCAACCTGCTCTGAAAAACTTCCAGTGACAGAGATCCCACAGCCGCCCCTGGAAGCCTGTTCCAGAACTTAACTACCCGTATAGTTAGAAAGTGTTTTATCGAATATCAGGGTTGGAGGGGACGTTAGGAGGTATCTAGTCCAACCCCTTGCTCAAAGCAGGACCAATCCCCAATTAAACCAGCTGACTGATTTTTGCCCCATATCCCTAAATGGCCCCCTCAAGGATTGAGCTCACAACCCTGTGTTTAGGGGGGCCAATAATCAAACCACTGAGCTATCCCTTGCCTCATCTTCCTAACACCTAACCTAAATCTCCCTTGCTGCAGAGAAGCCAGTTACTTCTTGTCCTGTGCTCTACAGATGTGGAGAACAATGAATCATCATCCTCTTTATAATAGCCTGTAACATATCTGAAGACTATCAGGTCCCCCTCAGTCATCTTTTCTCAAGACTAAACTTGCCCAGTTTTGTGACCTTTCCTCACATGTCAGGTTTTCTAACCCTTTTATTATTTTTGTTGCTCTCCACTGGTCTCCCCAGTTCATCCACATCTTTCCTAAAGTGTGGTGCCCAGAACTGGATACAGTACTCTAGCTGTGGTCTCAGCAGTACACTAGAGCAGGACAAGCACCTCCAGAGTCTTACATGTGACACTCCTGTTAACATACCCCAGAATTATATTAGCCTTTTTTGCAACTGCATCACATTATTGACTCATGTTCAATTTGTGATCCACTAGAATCCCTTGATCCTTTTCAGCAGTACTGCCACCTAGCCAGTTATACCCCATTTTATAGTTGTGCTTTGATTTTTTCTTCCTAACTGTAGCACTTTACATTTGTCTTTAATGACTTTAATTTTGTTGATTTCAAACCAATTGTCTAATTTGTAAAAGTCATTTTGAATTCTAAGTCTGTCCTCCTAAGAGCTTATAACCCCTTCCAGACTGGTATCATCCACAATTTTACAAGCATACTCTCCAGTCCATTATCCAAGTCATTAATGAAAATATTGAATAGTATTGGATCCAGGCCTGACCTCTGCGAAACCCCATTAGGTATGACCATCCAGTTTGACAGCAAAGCATTGATAACCACTCTTTGTGTATGTGTCTTTCAACCAGATTTGCAGCCACCTTATAGTAATTTCATCTAGACCACATAACCTTATTTTGCTTATGAGACTGTCATGGGGGACTACATCAAAAACCTTACTAAAATCAAGATATATATCTGTTGCCTTGCCCCTATCCACCAGGCCAGTAACCCTATCAAAGAAGGAAATTAGGTTGGTTTGGCCTGAGTTGTTCTTGAGAAAGCCACGCTGGATATTTCTAATAACCCTATTATCCTCATGGTGCTTACAAACTGACTGTTTAATAATTTGTTCCAGTATCTTTCCAGGTATCAGAGTTACACTGACTGATCTCTAATCCCCGAGATCCTCTTTGTTCCACTTTTTAAAGACTGGTATTAGGTTTGTCCTTTTCCAGTCCTCTGGGACCTCACCCATCTTCCATGAGTTCTCAACAATATTTTGTTGAGTATCTTGCATTAAATGCCTCAGCCTTCTTGATGTCATCAGTCATTAGCTCTCATTTCCTGCTAAGTAGAGGACCTGCATTTTCCTTCATCTTTCTCTTGTTCCTAATGTATTTAAAGAACCTCTTCTTTTTGCCTTTATGTCCTTTGCTACATAGAACTAATTTTGTGCTTTGCCTTTCTGCTTTCGTCCCTACATGCCCATGCTGTTCTTCTGTACTCCTCCAACCTTAGCAATCTGCCCTTTTATCTAGAATTCTTTTTTCATTTTCAGGTCACTATCGAGCTCCTGATGAAGCCATACTGGCTTCTTACTATTCATCCTATCTTTCCTTCACTTTGGGAAGTTTGCAATTGTGCCTTTAATATTGTCTCCTGGAGAAATTGCCAGTTGTCCTGAACTCCTTTATCCCTTAAATTTTCTTCCCATGGGACCTGATCTAGCAGTTATCTGAAATTCTTAAAATCTGCTTTTTTGAAATCCATTGTCCTTATTGTGCTGCTCTCACTCCTGGCTTTCCTTGGTACAGACTGGCACACTGAACCGAGCTCAGAAACCGCTGAGTTCCAGTCTCTCACTGCAGATGTTCATGGGCAGCTTGTCCAACAGGGGAGATCAGCCCAGAGCCGGGGTGCCTAGGACACAGCGCCTTCTGCATGCAGATCACAGCAGTCCTTGCAGGCAGCACTTTTCATGGAGCTAGAACAAGTCCCTGTGACCAGAGGGCTGGAGCTTGCACCTACTGGGAATCCGGCCTCAGACAGCTCCCCCATCGCCCCCCACCGCCCGCCAAGGGGAAGCAAACTGCTGGTCAGGCTGGATGAGCCAATGAGTCTGTCAGCTGAGCTGGGGTCTAAAAAGGAGGGGAAGGAAGTCCTGGGGGAGAGAGGGAGAGGAGGTGGGCCAGCTGAGCTCTGCTCCTTTCCAGCGCCGAGGGAAAGGGCTATGGATGAGAAGCCCTGTTTATAATATCGCTGCTGGGGCTGTACTGGGGTCGGTGGCGGGAATGTAAATAAACCACTCGACAGAGAGATTCCGAGAGGTTTCTGGGGCACCTGGGGACAGGGCTGGGGAGGGCCCCGTTACACTGCCAAATCCCTTCAAGTCCTCCTGTGACGGCGACACACCGCTCTAGCTCCTGTCCCCGCCCCGGCCTGAGGCACAGACACAGCTCCCATGTGGAGCAGTGCTGAAAGGCTGAAGGCAGAGCTGTCTCCCAGTGCCAGCAGGGCCCCATTGCCCTGCCTCACCCCTCTTCCTGCCCTGGCCTGCCCCATCTCATCCTTCTGTCACCTGGCTCAGCTCCTGTGCAGGGATCCCAAGCACCTTTTGTGCATGGGAGGGCATGTAACAAATAAATGCTGGAGGCCTAGAGAACCACACTAGCAGCGGGAGCTCCCCACTGCCTGAGCTTCTGGTCCTGTGCTATTGCCCTGCCAAGGGGGTGGGGTGTAACCCTAGTCCTGGTGCCCGTTCAGACACAGCACCCACATATTAGATCCAGACCCGCGCAGGTCGGCTCCGAGTGGGAGCTGGGCTGCTCTGATGGCAGAGGCTTTCCTTCCCCTCGCTCCCTCCCCAGGTGTCTGCAGAGCTCTCTCGGCCCCACTTCCTTTCTCCCCAGTCTTCAGGAACGGATCCTGCTGGCTTGCTGGCCCTGTCTCACCTGAACTCCTTGCTGAACGCTAGGGACAGCCCTGCACTGAGGAGGAGCCCAGCCCAGTGGATTTCCAGGCAGCACTCTGGAGAGGATCCAAACCCGGGTGGAACCTGTCACCTACCCCCACAGCAGGATTGAGGATGAAGGCTTTGTGAGACTCCTGCAGCTTCTGCATCCGCTCAGCCACCTGGCGGAAGGTAGAGTGCCAGCCCTCGATCTTATCGTTCCTGCAAGAGAGACCCACTGCAAGCAGGCCTGGGACAAGGACCTTACCTGCCCCTGGGCCTGACATCCCCACGAGAGGGCCTGGCCCTGCCAGGGGCTTCCCCATCCAACACCAGGGCCTGACATCTGCAGGAGACAGCCTGGCCCTGCCAGAGGCTTCCCCATCCAACCCGTAGGCCTGACATCCCCACGAGAGGGCCTGGCCCTCAGCCCTAACCCTGCTCCAGGGGACCCCATAGATTGTCAGGGACCTGGGGGAGGCAATGTGGAGGCTGGCTGGCAGGTCTCACCTCAGCGTGCTCGGGTTCTCATTGGAGATGGACTCGGATCCAGCTCTGGGCTTGAGATGCCAGCATCAGAGCCTGGTGTAGGCCCTAGTCTAGGGCAGGTGGAGCGAGGAGCCCACAGTGCCCCTTCCCTGCTCCCACGCTGGCTCTTACCTGGCCATGCTGACGGGATTGAATCCCACCAGGACTGGCAGGACGAGGTCCAGGTTATTCATGCAGAAGTCCAGCTGTCCTGCCACAAAAGGGGCCTAGAGCAAACAGAGTCAGTGAGAGCCCTGACTACTCTCCCCACGCTGAGCACAGACCAGAGTCCGCCCGGCCTGCTGCCCTGAAGGGAACCAGGGCAAACAGGACAAGTTCCAATCCCCACCCTCACTGTCCCCCATGCTGAGACTGATCGGACAACACCCAAGAAGACACCCCACCGTGGCAGGCGCCCACTCGGCTCCCCTCCCAGACCCAGACTATGGCAGCCACTCACTTTGTCACCTCTTTGTGTGATCATCCACTCTGTACCCTGACCACAGCCTGCCCCCACCCTGCACCCCTTACCCCGACTGTACCAGGCACCCACTCTGCACTCCCTACCCTGACTGTACCAGGCACCCACCCTGCACCTCCTACCCCGACTGTACCAGACCCCACTCTGCAC
>ML677511.1:270904-312805 GCA_007922305.1 Dermatemys mawii
TCATTGGGCTCCTTGTGGGCATGGCCTGGTCAGGACATTTCTGGGTTCAAAAAAGAGCTAGACGAACTCTTGGAGGCTAGAATCAGAGGGGTAGCCGTGTTAGTCTGGAATTGCAGAAGTGACAAAGAGTCCTGTGGCACCTTAAAGACTAACTAAAGTATTAGAGCATAAGCTTTAGTGGGCTAATACCCACTTCATCGGATGCATGCAGTGGAAGTATCCAGGGGCATGTATAAATAGATAAGCAAGAACCAGGTGGGAGATAACAGGGTTCGTCCAATGAGGCTGAACCAGCCTGTTATCTCTAATCAGGGAGGGTGAGGTATTCCTCTAGCAGCTGAACTGGAGGTGTGAATAGTGAGAGAAGAGAAGCTGCTTTTGTAGTTAGCTAGCCACTCGTAATCTTTGTTCAATCCTTTATTTATGGTATCAAATTTGCAAATGAATTGCAGCTCTGCAGTCTCTCTTTGCAGTCTGGTCTTGAAGTTTTTTTGCTGCAAAATGCTGACCTTTAAATCTTTTATGGTGTGTCCAGCAAGGCTGAAGTGTTCTCCTACAGGTTTTTGTATATTGCCATTCCTGATATCTGATTTGTGTCCATTTATCCTTTTTCGTAGGGACTGTCCAGTTTGACTGATGTACATAGCAGAGGGACATTGCTGGCACATGATGGCATATATTACATTGGTAGATGTGCAGGTGAATGAACCAGTGATGGTGTGGCTGATCTGGTGAGGTCCTGTGATGGTGTTGCTGGTGTAGATATGTGGGCAGAGTTGACATCGAGGTTTGTTGCATGGATTGGTTCCTGAGTTAGAGTTATTATGGCGCGGTGTGCTGTTGCTGGTGAGAATATGCTTGAGGTTGGCAGGTTGTCTGTAGGCCAGGACTGGCCTGCCTCCCAAGGCCTGTAAAAGTGAGGGATTGTTGTCCAGGATGGGTTGTAGATCACTGATGATGCATTGGAGAGGCTTTAACTGAGGACTGTAGGTGATGACCAGTCGTGTTCTGTTGTTTTCTTTCTTGGGCTTGTCTTGCAGCAGCAGGCTTCTGGGTACACGTCTGGCTCTGTTGATCTGTGTCCTTATTTCCTTGTGCGGGTATTGTAGTTTTGAGAAAGCTTGGTGAAGATCTTGTAGGTTCTGGTCTCTGTCTGAGGGGTTGGAGCAAATATGATTGTACCTCAGTGCTTGGCTGTAGACAATGGATCGTGTGGCGTGCCCGGGATGGAAGCTGGTGGCATGAAGGTAGGCGTAGCTGTCGGTAGGTTTTCGGTATAGGGTGGTGTTGATGTGGCCATCATTAATTTGCACCGTGGTGTCTAGGAAGTGGACCTTCCGTGTAGACTGGTCCAGGCTGAGGCGGATGGTGGGGTGGAAGCTGTTGAAATCATGGTGGAATTCTTCCAGAGTTTCTTTCCCATGGTCCAGCTGTTGACGATGTCATCTATGTAGCATAGGTAGAGAAGGGGCGTGAGTGAACGAGAGTTGAGGAAGAAACGGTTACTCACCTCTCGTAACTGTTGTTCTTCGAGATGTGTTGCTCATGTCCATTCCAACAAGTGTGTGTGCACCGCGCATGCACGGTCCCGGAAACTTTTTCCTAGCAGTACCCGTCGGGTCAGCAGGGGAGACCCCTAGAGTGGCGCCGAAATGGTGAGGTATATATGACCCTGCCGACCCACCTCCCACCCAGTTCCTTCTTGCCGGTCACTCCGACAGAGGGGAGGTGGTGGAGGGATTTGGAATGGACATGAGAAACACATCTCGAAGAACAACAGTTACGAGAGGTGAGTAACCGTTTCTTCTTCTTCGAGTGATTGCTCATGTGCATTCCTACAAGTGACTTATGAGCAATCATCTCGGAGGAGAGTTAGGAGTGTCCTTGATTCCTGTTCTTAAGACCGACTGCCCGACGTGAGCATCGTCTGCCGCCTGCTGGACTATGGCGTAGTGGGAGGCGAAGGTGTGGACAGATGACCATGCCGCCGCTCTACAGATGTCAATAATGGGGACATGCACCAGGAACGCCACCAACGTGGACTGTGCCCTGGTGGAGTGTGCTGTTAAAGGGGGAGGTGCAACATTCAACACCTTGTAACACAATCTAATGCATGAAGTTATCCATGTTGATAGCTGCTGCGTTGAAATCGGGAGGCCTTTCATTCTTTCCGCTACTGCAATAAAAAGTTGTGGAGACTTACGGAATGATTTCGTGCGTTGTATGTAAAAGGCTAACGCCCTTCTAACGTCCAGAGTATGAAATAACCTTTCCCTATCAGAGGAATGGGGCTTAGGGAAAAACACAGGGAGAAACAACTCCTGATTTAAATGAAAGGGGGACACCACTTTAGGGAGGAAGGCCGGGTGGGGACGCAGCTGGATCTTGTCTTTATGAAAGACTGTGTAAGGTGGCTCGGAGGTAAGCGCCCTGATCTCCGAAACCCTCCGCACTGAAGTAATGGCTACCAGAAAGGCCGTCTTCCACGAAAGGTAGGAGAGCGGGCAGGTGGCTAGTGGTTCAAAGGGTGGCCTCATAAGAGCCGTAAGTACAAGGTTTAGGTCCCACGAAGGGGTAGGCCGGCGAACAGGAGGGTACAACCTATCCAGGCTTTGCTGAGCCAGTTGTCGAGGTAGGGGTATACATGGACGTGGTGTCGCTGTACGAATGCTGCCACTACCGCCATGCATTTTGTAAACACCCTCGGGGCTGTGGACAGCCCGAAGGGGAGAACTGCGAATTGGTAGTGTCGATCCTCTACGACAAACCTTAGGAACCTTCTGTGGGCTGGAATGATTGATATGTGAAAATATGCATCTTTTAAGTCGAGGGCGGTGAACCAGTCTCCCCGTTCCATGGAAGGGATAATCGAGGTTAAGGAAAGCATGCGAAACCTTAGTTTCTTTATGTAGGAGTTGAGGCCTCGTAAATCTAGAATGGGGTGAAGGCCACCTTTGGCTTTCGGGATAAGGAAATAATGGGAGTAATACCCCTTTCCCCTGAATTCTTGAGGAACCTCCTCTATAGCACCCAGCAATAGGAGTGCGCGAACTTCCTGTAAGAGAAGTTGCTTGTGACAGGGGTCCCTGAAGAGGGACAGGGAAGAAGGGGGTGGAGGGTGGGGAGGAGGGAGGGAAGAAAACTGGATAGAATATCCCACTCTTACCGTGCTCAGGACCCACCTGTTGGAAGTGATCCGAGACCATGCACGGTAAAAGTGGGATAAGCGGTTGACAAAAGGAAGCGAACCGACTGGTGTTCCGTCCTCGGGCAAGCCTTCAAAAGTTTGGTCTAGAACTGGGGAGCTGCCTGTTATTATTGGGAGGTTGATCCTGTCGGGAGGAGGAATGAGGTCGTCCTCTGCCATCACCCCTTGTACCTCGTCTGGGCTGGTCCTGTCTAGCGAGAGGTTGATAAAAATGAGAAGGGCCGGAAAGGTCTCCTTTGGGGTTGGGGGGTATGTAGTCCCAAGGATCTCAAGGTGGATCTAGAGTCCTTAAGGCTATGCAGTCTTCTATCGGTGTCCTGAGCAAAGAGACCCTGCCGGTCAAAGGGAAGGTCCTGGATCATGTTTTGGACCTCCAGAGGAATCCCAGACACTTGTAGCCAGGCACTGCAGCGCATGGTTATCGCAATAGCCATAGTTCTGGCTGCAGAGTCCATGGAGTCGAGGGCTGCCTGTAGTGCCGTCCTAGAGACCACTCTGCCTTCTTCAACGATGGCCTTGAATTCTGCGGCCGAGTCCTTTGGCACAGATTCCTGGAACTTGGTAAGGGCCGACCAAGAGTTAAAAGCGTAGCAACCCAGAGCAGCCTGCTGATTCGAAATCCTGAGTTGCAGGCCTGCTGATGAGTAGACATTCCTGCCAAATAGATCTAATTTTTTGGCATCCCTGGATTTCGGGGTCAAACCTGTCTGACCTTGACGTTCCCTATGATTAACTGCCTCCACAACTAAGGAACCCGGTTGTGGGTGGGTATATAAATGCTCGTACCCCTTCTGGGGAGCAAAATAGTGTCTTTCCACGCCCTTGGCCGTTGGTGGAATAGAGGATGGGGTCTGCCACAGGGTATTCATATTAGACTGAATAGTCTTTATGAAGGATAAAGCCACCCCGGAAGGTCCATCTGGAGCAAGGATGTCCACTGTGGGATCTACCTCCTCAGTCACAACTTCCACTGGCAAACTGAGGTTTTGGGCTACCCACCTGAGAAGGTTCTATTGGCCTCTCACATCCTTGGGGGGCAGGCCCGGGGACGTGCCTGCCACCGCCTCATCCGGTGAAGATGACGAGGATGTACCCGGAAAGGGTTCCTCCTGACCTTCTGGTTCCCTGAGAGAGGGGTCGGTGATATGGTCAGCCTGGGGGACAGGAGGTGTGTCAGGGTGTGGTTCCTGGGCTCCTGAAGGGCCCGGTACCGGTGTGACGGTGCTGTTCCTGGTGTGACCCACTGAGAGTGTCAAATCAGGACAAATTGCTTCCAAAAGGGGCAATTACAGCCCAAAGCTGGGGTTTCTCTACCCTAAAGGCAAACCAAACCAGCCGAACAGAAAAGACTTTGGTTTCGCCCCACTGGCTAGCCACAAGTCACACAAGCAATTCCCTTAGACACTCCAGCTTCCCAGTATCACCACCAGCAGCCACCTGTCCTGGGGACAAATGGTTATGAAAACCAATACCCCAAATAAAGAAAACGGTTCTCCCTGATTCCAAAGAATCAGGCCCCAGACCCAGGTCAATATACAAATCAGATCTCACCCATAAATCACACTGTAGCCAATCCTTTAGAATCTAAAATCTAAAGGTTTATTATACAAGGAAAAAGATATAGGTGAGGGTTGGGAATGGTTAAAGGAAATCAAATACATGCAGTAATGGCAAATCTCTTGCATCAGTTGTAGAATAACTGCAGGTTCAAATCAGAGTCTCTGGAATACCTTCCCAGGAGGAATGGGTCATCAATCCTTTGGCCAGACTGCCCCTTTGCAGCAAAGTCCCATCCAGAAGTAGGAGCCAGGCTGGAGACTGGAGATTAAAGACAAAATGGAGATGTTTCTCCCAGGTTTATATAGACTTCCTCTTGTGGGTGGAGACCGCCTCCTTCTTGCTATGCAGAGTCCAGTTGTAAAATGGAGTTTCAGAGCCATGTGGTCCAGTTACATGACTCTTCAAGATTCAGCACCTGAGCAGCCAGGCCACATTCCTGGGGAAGCTCGGGTGTGGACAGGCACCTACAAAGTTCATTGTTAGCTTGATTGGAACTTGATGGGCCGTCAGGAAGGCCAGGCTGAGCTAACAGTAACTTTGTCTGGGATTTCACCCAAAAGCAAGCGTAAGTTTGAAATACAGACACTATACAGCCAGTCTTCATAACTTTAGCTACAAACAAGATACACACATACAGATAGCATAATCCTAATCAGCAGACCATAACCTGGTCGTAGACACCTTATATGATCCCCTTTACCTAAGAGTTGGTGCCCCTACAGGACCTTACTTGCACCAATGATCTATATGATTCCAGATAATTTTTGTAACATGACAAACGGCTTTTCCGGTGCCGTATCAGGGCGCAGTGCCGTGATCGTGGCCGAGGGAGGTGCCCGCAGCACTGAAACCACAGATGTAGGTCCGGAGCCCTGCCCTTGATGATACATCCAGGGTGTCCAAAACAGCCATTGTACAGAACCCCGCCACTGGGGTGGCCACGATGGGGGTGGAAGATCCCGGTGGAGATGACAGCGTCTCGAGTGGTGCGAGGTTGACCGGCGGTGACTGTGGCTAGATCTAGATGACCCCGCGTCCGACCTGGATGAATAGTCCGACGCCGACCATGGCGGTGCCGAGCCTTGCGGTGCCGGGGAGCGGTGCCAGTAAAACATAGTCGGCTTCCCTGGGTGCCGAGGGGCGGAGGCTGAGTGAACAGGGTCCAAATCCCATGTCGTATGGCGTGAGGCGGAGGATGTCGACAGTCCCGGTGCCGGTGGAATGACATGGCCCGACACCGTCAGTGCCATAGGCGGCGCCGCCACGCTGGACTGGGGCGGAATGATCGGTGCTGTAGGACGTGGTATAGGTGCCGGTATTATGAACGGTGCTGGTGCGGCGTCCTGGGACATATTAATAAGGTCCCTGGCCGCTTCATAGGTATCCGGCGTCGAGGGCAGGTCTAAGTCCTCCAAAGTGTCTCGAGCCGGAGAATCCGCGCCCGTCAGAGACAGAGGCTTAAGCACCGAGGCCCATGTGCTGGGCATAGGCTCCTCAGAGGACTGGTGACGACGTCGCAATGCCGAGCAAGTGTTGGAGGGCTCACCTTGCGTTTTGTGTGCCGGGGAGCGACCTCTGTCTGGCCTCTTTTTCTTAGAAGGCACCGGGGATTGAGACTTGTGTCTCCGCGAAACGCTTGAGCAGCATGTCGGGGATCGATGCCGATGAGATTTAGATGTTGCCTTCCTCGGTACCGGAGCTTCGCGTACCGAGGCCGGTGCACTGTGCACCGTAGGCTGAGCAGGATCCGCCTGTGGCTGCAATGCTGACTCCATGAGAAGGAGCTTAAGCCGAAAGTCTCTTTCTTTCTTTGTACGCGGCTTAAAGCTCTTGCAAATCGGGCACTTCTCTGTCTGATGGCCCTCCCCCAGGCACTTAAGGCACTTGGAATGAGGGTCACTATTAAGCATCGGCTTCCCGCAGCCTTCGCAGGTTTTAAACCCCGGCGCCCGAGGCATGCCCTGGTGCCAGAGTAACTAAACAGGAAAGGGATCCCGGGATGCTAAACTAATTAAACAACAAGTAACAACAACAAACTCTAACTACAACTATAACTAAGAACAATAACTATCGGAACGAGAACCGCTAAGACAGTACACAAGACACTAGCTGTTCCAGCGACCGCCACGAACGGTAAGAAGGAACTGGGTGGGGGGCGGGTCGGCAGGGTCTTATATATCTCACCATTTCGGCGCCACTCTAGGGATCTCCCCTGCCGACCCGATGGGTACCGCTAGAGAAAAGTTTCCGGGATCGTGCATGCGCGGTGCGCACACACTTGTTGGAATGCACATGAGCAATCACTCGAAGAAGAAGCGTTGTTCCAGGTCAGCCATAAAGATGTTGGCATACTGTGGGGCCATGTGGGTGCCCATGGCGGTGCCACTGGTCTGGAGGTATATATTGTCACCAAATTTGAAATAATTGTGTGTGAGGATAAAGTCACAGAGCTCAGCAAGCACTTGTGCTGTGGCATCATCAGGGATACTATTCCTGACAGCTTGTATTCCATCTCTGCGTGGGATGTTTGTGTAGAGAGCCTCTACATCCATGGTGGCTAGGATGGTTGTTTTCTGGAAGACCACCAAGGCATTGTAGTTTTCTCAGGAAGTCGGTGGTGTCACGGAGATAGCTGGGAGTGCTGGTGGCGTAGGGTCTGAGCAGAGAGTTCACATATCCAGACAGTCCTTCAGTGAGAGTGCCAATGCCTGAGATGATTGGGCGTCCAGGATTTCCAGGTTTGTGGATCTTGGAGGCTAGGTCTATTACTGGCTATTAGCCAAGATGTCCAGGGATGGCCCCATGCTCTGGGTGTCCCTAGCCTCTGACTGTCGGAGCTGGGACTGGACGACAGGAGATGAATGGATCACTCGATAGATGCCCTGTTCCGTTCAATCTCTCTGAAGCACCTGGCACTGTCCACTGCTGGAGGACAGGACACTGGGCTAGATGGCCCATTGGTTTGACCCAGCCTGGCCATTCTTGTGTTCTTATCACTGAAATAGCTACTGGCCTACCTCTCTGGTTAAGAACCAGCTGAAGTAAGGAGGTGGCACTGGGAATGGCTGGTTCTGATAAATCTGGGTTGAAGGACCTGGAGAGGTTCTTGGTCCATCTGCAGTCACAGTCAGAAGGAGCTGAGGTAGTTGGGGTGCCAGCCCCCTTTTCATAGCCCTGCCCTCCAACCATTCCGAGTCTGTCTATACGTCAATCATAGGTGTGACTGCAGCCTGGGGCTATATACTCATGAAGAAGGGCTAACGTAGGGCCCATCTTTAAAAGTGGGGAAGGAAGAAGCTGGGGAACTAGAGACCAGTCAGTCTGACTCTGCTACCTGGGAAGCTACTAAAGCCATGGATAAAACATTCCACGGCGTGATCGCGAGCAGCCAGCATGGATTCACTAAATGATACCATCCCAGCTTGATTTCCTTCCTTGACAGGCTAACTGGTCTGGTGGATGGGGGAATTCGGTGAACATAATATACCTGGACTTCAGCCGGGCTTTTGACATAGTCCCTCGTGGCAGTCCCATAAGTAAGGCTAAGTTTTTGTCACACATATTTTAAGCAAAAGTCACAGACAGGTCACAGGCAAGAAACAAAATTCATGGAAGTCCAAGACCCATCCCTGACTTTTACTAAAAATGGGTGTGACAAAATGGGGAGCTTCAGGCTCCCTACACCACCAGGGGCCCTGGGTAAAAGCTGCAGGGTCCCCTCACCGCAGGTGGCTCCAAGCTTGGGGCATTGCCACCTGCGGTGGTTCGGAGGGGTTCCCCCTCTGCCTGCAGCAGCTCCCTGCTCCAGGGCACTCCTTCCAGACATGGTGGCTCCATGCTCCGGGGCTCCCACAGCAGCCAGAAGCTGTGGAGCACCAGTGGTGGATGGAAGCTCTCATGGTCCCTGGGAGCTCGAAGCACCCCTGCGCCAGCTGGGAGTTTCCAGGGTCCCCGCTGTCCGTGATAGCTAGGAGCTGCGGAGAACCTCCATGCCCGCAGCAGCTGGGAGCTCCCCAGGGCCCTGCTGCCCACAGCAGCTGGCAATTGGTTAAAAAGCTGCAGTGAGTAACTACTAATGGAACGATGTTGGATTCGAAGGAGGTCGGGGTTCCACGGGGGTGTGTTCTGGGGCCAGTGTAGTTTAACATGTTTAATACCCTGGCTATAGGAAGAGAGAGCATACCAATTAAATCTGCAGATGACACAAAGCTGGGGGACAGAGTTGCAAACACTTTGAAGGATAGAGATAAAATTCAAAGGGATCTTGATAAAATTCACTGGAGTAGAGACAACAACATTAAATTCAAGTGACGGGTGTTACACTTAAGGAAGAAAAGCCAAATGCACAAATACAGACTGGGGGAAAACTGGCTTGGCACCAGCAGGGCTGAGAAGGATCTGGGAGCTGTGGTGCATCACACCCCAACTTGAGTCAACAATGTGATGCTGTTGCAAAAAAAGCAAATGCGATTTTAGGTTGCATTAACAGAGGCACAGCATGCAAGACATGCGAGATGATCACACCACTTGACTCAGCGCTGATGAGGCCTCAGTTGGAGTCTGTGTCCAGTTTTGGTCCCCAGTGTATACAACGGATGTAGAGAAACTGGAAAGGATCCAGGGAGGGTGACAAAATCGATCCGAGGGATGGAACACAGCCACGCGAACAGAGGCTGATGGAGCTGGGTATGTTTAGCTTGGGAAAGCGGAGATTAAGGGGAGACATGACAGCGCTCTTCAGAACTGGAAAGGCTGCCATTCAAAAGATGGAGAAATGTTGTTCTCTTTCGCCACAGAGAGCAGGACAAGAGACTATGGGGTCAACCTGCAGCACAGCAGATTTCGATTAAATCTCAGGAAAAGCATCTGACTGTAAGAACTGTAGGACAATGGGACAAACTCCCTAGGGAAGCTGTGGAAGCTCCTTCACTGGTGGTTTTCAGAAGGCAGCTGGACAGAACCACCGGTCTTGGATGGTTTAGACACAGCAAATGCTGACTCTTGGCAGGGGGGGTTGACCAGATTGCCTTGGTGCTCCCTTCTAACTCGCATCCGACGAAGTGGGTATTAGCCCACGAAAGCTTATGCTCTAAAACTTTAGTTAGTCTTTAAGGTGCCACAGGACTCTTTGTCACTCCTTCTAACTCGATGAGTCTATGATTCTAAGCAGAGCAACATCTTCCTAACTCAGGAACAAAGGCCTGGGGGCTGGGGGTGAAGGGGCTAACAGGTGGCTGCTGAGGACTTTTGAGGATACACATAAGAGTCTGACAAAGGAGATCGGGCAGACGGGGGGATGGAGCGTGAACCCCGGGGGTCAGTGCAGTGGGGCTGAGTGCTGCCTGCCTGGGCTGGGCTCTGCTGGAGCCTTCACTCCCCTGGGTACCCCAGGGCTGCCTGTGCCATGTGCCAGGTCCCGGAGGCACCCACATGTCTGCCTGCGCTGGCCAGGTGTCCCCGAGGGGCTGGCGGGGGGGAGGGGGCGCTGCTCCCCCAGATTGTACATGTTTCCGCCCCCCCAGAGTCTGTCCCAGACTTGCTGCCTGGAGCTCCTATGGGGGGGTCTGGCCCGCTGAAGGGCTCCTCCCGGAGACTGTTCCCAGGCTGTGGCCAGAGCCCCGACCCTCTGCGTCTGTGGCAGAGGGGCAGTAAAGTAAACTCCAGATCAACCAACGGTTACATTTAGTTGTGAGAAAAGACTGTGGGGGGAGCTCTGATAAGTCTTCACATGATAAGGGCTGTTATAGAGGATGGTGATCAACTGTTCTCCATGTCCACTGAGGACAGGACAAGAAGTAATTGACTCATCTGCAGCAAGGGATGATTGGATGATTTGGATGACTTAGTTGGGGTTGGTCCTGCTTTGAGCAGGGGGTTGGACTAGATACCTCCTGAGGTCCCTTCCAACCCTGTTATTCTATGATTCTAAGGGAGATTTAAGTTAGATCTTAGGGAAAACTTCCTAACTTTCAGGATAGTTAAACTGTGAAAGAGGCTTCCGGGGAGGCTGGGAATCCGGATCATGGGAGGTTTTGGGGAACAGGTTGGACAAACCCCTGTCAGGGACAGTCTAGGTTTGCTTGGTCCTGTCACAGTGCAGGGGGTTGAGCTTGACTGCTCAAGGTTCCTTCCAGCCCTACATCTCTAGGGTTCTATGCACTCGGTTAGGGACAAGGCCGAATCCCATTAAAAATGATGGTCTGTGGGCCCAGATAACTCCCTTCCCCCGCCATGCCTGGCAGAATTGCCTTGAGCTCAAAGCCCTTGGGTAACACAGAGATTTTATCATTTGCTGTGGTGTCCCCCCAAGGCACCAAGCAGCAGGAGGCAGCACATCTGGGTCACTGCCCCCATCCTGTGGCATCTGATCAGCGGTGAGATACTGGCTCCAAACTACCAACACACAGCTCATCCTTCCCGCCATGCTGCACTGCCTCCTTTCCCAGGTACTGTGGAGAACACGGCCATCCGCCCTGCCGCTCCTGCCCATAACCTGGGCATCACCTGACACCTGGCTTATTCTCCAGGTCCTCAGCCCCAGGCCAGGGATGCTGCTGGCTCCTTCAGGAAATTCTCTTTAAGATCCGGCCTTTCCTCTTTGTCCACAAACCGACATTTCTCATCCAACCTCTCACCATGTCGCTTCTCGACTACTGCAGCCGCTTACGCTGTAGCTTTGGCACAGTCACGGCCACTCAGAATGCAACTGCAAAGGTCATTTTCCAGGTTCCCCACTTCGACCAGCCCCCTACCCTCCCCGAGCAACCTCCCCTGGCACCTCCTTCATTGCATCAAACACAAACTTACTGGCTTCCAGTTTTAGAGCCCTTTGTGGCCTATCCCCAGCAAAAGTGCAGCCTCTCAGACACTGTCGGGCTTTTGGGACCCCCTCACTTCCTTCTACAAATGAAGAATCCCTAATTGCCCATTTAAAGAATATTCCACCCAGCACCTTCACCCACATTGCTCCACCCTACACACGGGAGGAGCCACCCACAAGTGCACCTCACTGTCGTCTTTCAAATGCCCCCTGCCAGCCAGGATGCCTGCCTGCAGCTCCACAACACTGGGCAGCTGTGAGCACTGGCTTTCATGCTGACTGATATTGTCACATTGGTTCCTATGCTCCCATGTGCTTGTGTATCTGCCTGTTGTGTTCAGCCTCTACACCAGGAAATTAGGTTGGTAGAACTACATCACTCAGTGGGGAGGGGTGTGTGAAAAACCCACACCCCTGAGTGACACAGTTACACTAACCTGCCCCCAGTGTAGACAGAGCTCAGTCAACGGGAGAATTCCTCCATCAGTCTAGCTACTGCCTCTCTGGGCGGTGGATTACTTATGCCACCAGGAGAACCGCGCCTGTCGGCACAGAGAGCGTCTTCCCTGAAGTGCTACCATGGCCCCACTGCCGATATGCTGCTGCAGCGTTTTATGTGTAGACAAGCCCTAAGACAGCAAGCTCTCCGGGGTGGGTGCAGTCTCTGTGCCCCGTAAATAATCATCGATAATAAATCCTAAAGGATGGGCTTGTTTCAAGGCCCAGATGCTGAGTCTTGCTCACAGGAAAGCATTTGACCTTGGAAAGGCAGAGGAGATCACAGGCTGTCTGACTCCAGCAAGGGAAACCCTGGGGGCCTGAGGGGACACCCACGAGATGCAGGGATCTGTGTGGTCACAGCAGCCAGGACAATGGTCTGTCCAGCTTACGGGCAGGAGGTGTGGGGAGAAAGGACAGGGTCTGGGCTTGTCTCACACCTAACACTAACACCAGCCCTGTGACTATGCAGGAGTCCTGCCACTTGCTGTGGCCCTCTGGCATCACTTGGACTCACTTGGAAAGAGTCGAGCAGAGGGCAACAAAAATGATTAGGGGCCTGGAGCACATGACTTATGAGGAGAGGCTGAGAGAACTGGGATTGTTTAGGCTGCAGAAGAGAAGACTGAGGGGAGATTTGATAGCTGCTTTCAACTACCTGAAAGGGGGTTCCAAAGAGGATGGATCTAGACTGTTCTCAGTAATATCAGATGACAGAACAAGGAGCAATGGTCTCAAGTTTCAGTGGGGAAGGTTTAGGTTGGATATTAGGATATTAGGAAACACTATTTCCCTAGAAGGGTGGTGAAGCACTGGAATGGGTTCCCGAGGGAGGTGGTAGAATCTCCTTCCTTAGAGGTTTTTAAGGTCTGGCTTGACAAAGCCCTGGCTGGGATGATTTAGTTGGGGTTGGTCCTGCTTTGAGCAGGGGGTTGGACTAGATACCTCCTGAGGTCCCTTCAGACCCTGATATTCTATGATTCTATGACTCATTCTATTATTACAGCCCTGAGCTGGTGAACATGCAGCTTATTCCCCTCCCCTCACTGCAGAAGGCAGCGAGAACTAGGGTGATCAGACATATGCATACAATGTGATGCAGACATATGCATACACTATGTGATCAGACATATGCATACATGTGATATGCAATACATACATGTGATATGCAATACATACATGCAATATGTGATCAGACATATGCATACAATGTGATGGGGGCTAATTTAGCTACAACTAACCAGGAAAAAGATCTTGGAGTCATTGTAGATAGTTCTCTAAAGACATCCAGGCAGTGCGCAGCAGCAGTCAAAAAAGCAAACAGGCTGTTAGGAATCATTAACAAAGGGATAGAGAATAAGACAGAGAATATCTTATTACCTTTATACAAATCCATGGTGTGCCCACATCTTGAATACTGTGTACAAATGTGGTCTCCTCATCTCAAAAAGGATAGACTGGCATTAGAAAAGATTCAGAGAAGGGCAACTAAAATGATTAGGGGATTGGAACGGGTCCCATATGAGGAGAGATTAAAGAGGCTAGGACTTTTTAGCTTGGAAAAGAGGAGACTAAGTGGGGATATGATAGAGGTCTATAAAATTATGAGTGGCGTGGAGGAAGTGAATAAGGAAAAGTTATTCACTTGTTCCCATAATAGAAGAACTAGGGGCCACCCAATGAAATTAGTGGGCAGCAGGTTTAAAACAAATAAAAGGAAGTTCTTCTTCACACAGCACACAGTCAACCTGTGGAACTCCTTGCCTGAGGAGGCTGTGAAGACTAGGACTATAACAGGGTTTAAAAGAGAACTGGATAAATTCATGGAGGTTAAGTCCATTAATGGCTATTAGCCAGGCTGGGTAAGGAATGGGGTCCCTAGCCTCTGTTTGTCAGAGGGGGGTGATGGATGGCAGGAGAGAGATCACTTGATCGTTACCTGTTAGGTTCACTCACTCTGGGGCACCGGGCATTGGCCACTGTCAGTAGACAGAATAGTGGGCTGGATGGACCTTTGGTCAGACCTTTGGTCCAGCCATTCGTATGTTCTTATGACAGCAAGTATGAAAAACTGGGACAGCGGATGGGGAGCAATAGGCACCTATATAAGTAAAAGCCCAAAAAAGGGCTTTGTCAAGCCAGACCTTTGCCATGCCAGACTGTCTCTATACAATCGGGACATCGGGTCACCCTAGCGAGAACCTAGCAGGGCAAGTGGATCATCTTGCTCAGCTCCCTCAGGCTCATGGCTCCTCTCCTCAGTGAGCCAGGAGTGGTGCCCCTGGCCCAGAAAACTCTCTTCTCAGCTCCTGGATCGAGATGATTAAGCCCCTTCTCTTCACTTGCTTTGCTTTCCCTGCCAAACATCCTGCCAGCATCAGCTGCACTGCCTGGCAGGCACATTCTGTTTCCTCATAGGGGGGCAGACCCAGCCTTGGCTCCTGTTCTTCCTTAATGGAAGCAAATGCCGAGTCAGCCTGAGGGAAATGCAGCGAGTGGATCCAGAATCAATGCTGCAGATGACAAATGGCCCTGGCCCAACAGGGATCAGCGTGACAGGGGAAATGCCAAAGAAAAAGCACCAGCCTAGCACTCTCTGGAAGACGCTGGGAATCAGTCCAGACCCAAGTGATGGAGGAACAAACAACCCCTTATCCCAGCAAGAGTCTTGTGGGGACGTGGGAGAGGTGTGAACGCAGCCCTCAGGGTCCTGTGGGAAACAGAAGAGAAAAGGCCTTGCCTGACGGTCCATCTAGTTCAGTGCCCTGTCTCTGACAGTGGCCAGTACCAGAGAGTTTAGAAGGTGAAAGAATCCTGCAGCAGCAGATAACCTGCACTCCCTCCTCCCTGAAGGGTTCTACTAGTTAGAGATCAGCTTATACCGTGAAGCATGAGGTTTCTCCTCCTCTCCAAAGCTTATCAGTAACTATAAGAAATCCTGATAGTCTTGTGATCCAGCTAATTCTCCAGCTCTTTTCTGAACCTTGCTAAGATATTGCCTCAATGGCATCCTGTGGCAGTGAGTTCTATAAGTTAATTAATATAGAACATAGAACTGGAAGGGACTTCAAGAGGCCATGTAGTCCCATCCCCTGCACTCAAGGCAGGACTAAATATTATTTAGACCATCCCCGACAGGCGTTTGTCCAACCTGCTCTTAAAAATCCCCAAGGATGGAGATTCCACCACCTCCCTGGGAAATTTATCCCAGTTCTTAACCACTCTGACAGGTAGGAAGTTTTTCCTAATATCCACCCTAACCTCCCTTGCTGCAATTTAAGCCCATTGCTTCTTGTCCTAGCTTCAGAAGTTAAGAACAACAATTCTTCTTCCTCCTCCTTGTAACAGCCTTTCACATACTTTAAAATTGATATCATATGCCTTTTCAGTCTTCTCTTTTCCAGAGTGAACAAATCCAGTTTTTTCAATCTTTCCTCATAGCTCATGTTTTCGAGACCTTTAATCATTTCTGTTGCTCTTCTTGGGACTTTCTCCAATTTGTCCACATCCTTCCTGAAATGTGGCACCCAGAACTGGACACAATACTTCAGCTGCTCCACTTCAGCTGACTGGCAGGGGACCGCTGCCCAGGGCCACGGACCATAGCTGCTCCGGCCAGTTGGCCAGAGACCGTGGCAGGTGTGGTTGTCCTGGGGGCCACCTGAGCTGCTGGCTCCAGAGCCAGCTGCTTGGGTGGCTGTGGGCTCAGCCACACTGGTTCCTGCAGAAGTCACATAGGTCGCAGACAGTCACAGAATCTGTGACTTCTGAAACCTCCGTGACAGACATGGAGTCCTAGGCATGAGACCTCCAGCATTCATTCCCACTGAAATCTCCTGAAATCACACAGCGTTTTCTCCTACATTGACCCATAAGAACTCAAAAGCATTGTCTTCCAGGTTCTCAGTGACTCAGCTTGGATGGCTGCAGGGTGCTGAACCCCTGTATACAATGGAAACCACTTCAAACTGCAGCACCCCCCATTCCTAGTCCTACCGGGATGGTGGGGTAATGGCTTACGGCCCCATGCACACATGTCACAGCTACGCATTTGGCTTGCAGCAGCTGCCTACTTTTTATCAGCTTACCCGATATAAGGGTGATAGCACTCCCAGAGTCCACAAGCGCTGTAGTCTCTACTCCGTTTATCTTCACCAGTCTGGTGCAGTTATGTGGGGCTAACGCAACCCCTGCAAGGTGGATAAGGGAGCATGGGACCTCCCAATCCCCAAAGTTATGTTGCATAGGCTCCTCGATGCTGGGACACTGTGCTGCTATGTGTCCCCATCTCCCCCTGCATAACATCTATAATTGCTTCTAAACAGTTCCCTATCACAGGAGTATGGGGATTTAGACCCAGGGTTCCCCTTACTTAGACCAATCCCTTCCTTCTGGGGTTTCCGATGGTTTTCAGCCCGCCCCTTCTTCCACCTAGGATTTCCTGAGGTTTTGGTCGCCCAACCTTCCAGGGTTGGGTTCGGGTGCTTGCTCCGAAAGGGGCCTTCCTTAGGTAGTCGAGTTAATTCCCTGGCTGTCATCCATCTTTCTACCAGTGTGATCATCTCATCGTAGTGGATGGATCATTCTGGCCTACCCTTTTGCGGAGATCTGGTGGCAGTCCCCGCATGTAATGATCTATGACCAGGGTCTCCAAAATCTCATTTGGGTTGCACACTTCGGGCTGTAACCACTTCCATGCAAGGTGTACGAGGTCAAATAGCTGAGACCTTGGGGGTTTGTTCTCCTGGTACTTCCACTCACGGAACCTCTGGGCCCGTACTGCTCTGTCGCCCCTGATTGTGCTAGGATCTCTGCCTTCAGCCGGAGATAGTCAATGGCATCTGTGGCAGGCAGGTCAAAGTAGGCCTTCTGGGCCTCTCCGCACAAAAAAGGGGCAAGAATGCTAGCCCACTGCTCCTGGGGCCATGCCTCACTCTGAGCAGTCTTTTCAAATGAGAGGAGATATGCCTCACTGTCATCTTCTGATGTCATCTTTGGCAGACAAACAGTGACCCTCAGGGTTCGCATCCCGTCAGACCCTCGGGGCTGGGTGGTGAGGGTCTTTAGCTGATCCACTACCTCTTGCAAGAGGGCATGATCTTGGGTCACCTGGTTCATTAATAATTGATTAGTTTCCTGCTAAAGCCGCATAGACTCCTGTTGTGCTTTGGCCTGAACCTGGATGGCCTCCTGCTGGGCTGCCGTGGCTTGTACCAGAGCTCTTATCACCTCCTCCATTGTGGCACAAAACAGACAGACAACTAACCACAAAAAAAAATCCAAAACCCCAGTGCACTCTCTTTTTTTTTTAAACCTCTTTCTTCCGCCACGCTGTGTACAATGATCCCACTCTTGACACCAGTTGTGACAAAGCTTTGTCCTTATTTTTGTGGATTCTGCATCTCCTGGCGGATTTCACTAGCCACAGAGGCTCACTGTGACCCTCCATGTAGCCCTTCTCTCTCTAGAGACAAGGTCACAGCCTATTGAGCCATTTTCATCATAAGCCAGTGAGGAGAAACTATCCTTCCTGGCACAGTCTCTGTTGTCTCCCAATCTCAGTGATTAATTAGGGGAGGCAGAAAGTGGGGAGCCCGGGCTCACCCTCTACTCTGGGCTAGTAGTTCCTAAACTCCCATATCCTGTAGTCATTGGGAGGGACTATCCAGGGTTTGATAATTTACTCCCCTCAGAGAGGCTGGAGGAAAGTGGGAACCCTGAGGATAGCAGCTTGCCACCAGGAGAATGTCAACCCCCGATGTTCGCTGAAATTTTGGAGGATCTGTTCTCAGTCCCCCGCAGGACCCGGAAGACTAAAAAAGAAAGGAAGGCCGCAAAGGCCTTAGGAACCTGGATCCTGTCCCAGGGTCAGAAGACTGCTCTAATAGGCAGATGGACATGAGCAGCCAACAGAGAAACTTCCACCCCAGAAAATGAGCCAGAGGCCCCCCCCAGCCGTGATGATGGTTGGAGGAAGCAGGAGCCAGCCCCTGGGAGCTCGGGCACGTTAGTTCTGGGAGAGAATCTTTTGGGAGGGACCAGGCAGAGGACCCTAGATACGATAATGCTAGAAAAGAGGTAGCTGAGATAGATAGGATACCCATGGATGGGAAGGTCCGGGGTCCAGGACCTTACTTTAGAGTGAAGAAAGATCTCCTGTACCGTGTGGTGCAAATACAGGAGCAGGAGATACATCAACTTCTGGTGCCAAAAAAACATCAAAAGGCCATATTGAGCCTCGCCCACAGTCACCTATTTGGAGGACACCGGGGTAGAGAAAACCCAGACACAGATCCTGCGGAGGTTCTTCTGGCCAGGAGTACATGAAGATGTTCGAAGATACTGCATCTCTTGTCCAGAATGTCAGTTACATAGCCCTTGCCTGCATTTGCGGGCTCCTTTGATACCTCTTCTAATAATAGAGGTCCCTTTTGAACGCATAGCCATGGATCTGGTGGGACCCCTTGAGAAGACAGCTCAGGGCCACCAACATGTGCTTGTTGTACTGGATTATGCAACCCGGTACCCGGAAACTGTTCCCCTACGCAATACAGCCTCCAAGACAATAGCTAAGGAACTACTACAGATCTTTGCCCGAGTTGGGCTACCCAAGGAGATATTGACTGACCAAGGGACACCTTTTGTGTCCAAATTAATGAAAGATCTCTGTTCACTGCTCCATGTACAAGCCTTACGGACCTCTGTATACCACCCACAAACAGATGGCCTAGTGGAAAGATTCAATAGGACCCTCAAGGCCATGATCAGAAAAGTGGTGAGCCAGGATGGGAAAGATTGGGATACCCTATTGTCTTACCTCATGTTCGCCATCCGGGAGGTTCCGCAAGCCTCTACAGGTTTCTCTCTGTTCGAACTACTGTATGGGCGCCATCCCCGGGGCATAATGGATATAGCCAGAGAAGCCTGGGAAGAAGAGCCAAATCCTGGAAGGAACATAGTCAAGCATGTACTTCAGATGCGAGATCGGATACCCCGAGTTACAGCCCATTGTACGTGAACACTTAGAGAGAGCACAGGAGACCCAACGAACCCATTATAATCACCAAGCAAAGCTTTGACGGTTCCAACCAGGAGACTGGGTGATGGTATTGGTGCCCACAGCAGAAAGTAAACTATTGACCCAGTGGCAGGGACCCTATGAAGTGATCGAAGCTGTGGGAGAGGTGAATTATAAGGTACGGCAGCCTGGCCGTTGGAAGCCGGAGCAAATTTACCACCTCAATCTTCTAAAACATTGGCATGATCGAGAAGCATGCTTAGTCACCCAGGAGACCCTTCCCCAGGAAGATGGATGCACACGAGCAAGTAAGGATATCTCCAGATTTGATGCCGATCCAAAAGAGCAAGGCAGTCGACATGATCAATCGCAAACAAGATGTGTTCTCTACAAAACCGGGGCGGATGACTGAGGCCTATCATCATATCCGCACGATCACTGGAGCCAAGGTAACATTGAGACCCTACCGAATTCCAGCAGCCAAAAGAGAAGAAATCAAGGCTGAAGTAAAGAAAATGTTAGAATTAGGGGTTATTGAAGAATCTCACAGTCAGTGGTCCAGTCCAATTGTTCTAGTGCCTAAACCTGATGGAACCATGAGATTTTGTAATGACTTTCGCCGATTGAATGAAGTATCCCAATTCGATGCATACCCCATACCATGCATCGATGAACTGGTTGACCGACTGGGTAGTGCCCGATTCTTGACTACATTGGATCTGACAAAAGGGTATTGGCAGATTCCCCTGACCAAAGAAGCTAAAGAAAAGACAGCCTTCTCCCCCTCAGATGGGCTATTTCAGTATACTGTCCTCCCTTTTGGGCTACATGGGGCCCCGGCCACATTCCAGCGTCTCATGGATAAACTGTTGCACCCTCATACTAGTTATGCAGCCGCATACCTAGATGATGTCATCATCCATACGCCAGACTGGGGAACCCATTTGGATAAAGTTGAAGCAGTACGGCGCACCTTAAGACGGGCTGGCCTCACTGCTAATCCTGCTAAATGTGCCATAGGGCTAGCAGAGGCTAGATACCTGGGATATATTGTAGGAAGGGGCATAGTGAAGCCCCAAACTAATAAGCTAGAGGCAATTCAAAACTGGGCCCGGCCAACCTGAAAGAAGCAAGTCCATGTGTTCCTAGGCGTGGTAGGCTATTACCGACATTTTATTCCCCACTTCGCCACTAGGGCAAGTCCCCTAACGGACCTGGTGAAGGCCCGAGGTCCAGACATGGTAAAGTGGACTGATGCAGCAGAGAAAGCATTCATCGACCTTCGGACAGCCCTCTGTAATGATCCTATACTTATAGCCCCGGACTTTAACAAGGAATTTATTTTACAAACAGATGTTTCTGAGGTGGGTTTGGGGGAGGTTTTGTCACAAATGGTTGGAGAAGAAGAACACCCGATCCTCTACCTAAGTAGAAAGCTGCTCCCAAGAGAACAGAAGTATGCAGTAGTTGAGAGAGAATGCCTTGCTGTCAAATGGGCCATGGAGAACCGCGTTATTACCTCTTAGGCCGGCGATTTACTCTTGTGATGGACCATGCACCCCTCCAGTGGATGCAACGGAATAAGGAAAAGAATGCAAGGGTCACCAGGTGGTTCTTATCCCTCCAACCGTTCCAGTTCCATATACGGCACAGGGCTGGATGCCAGCACGGCAACGCTGATGGTCTGTCACGAGCACACTGCCTGGCGTCCCACGTTGCCCAACTCTATGGTGTTGAGCAGAGGGGGCGGATATGTGATGGGGCAAGGCCAGATGGCTATAGGAGGGTGCTAGGGAACAGGTATGTTAGTCTCAGGCTAAACAAATCCCTGATACCACTGGAACCTTCTAGAAATCAGTAGAAACAACTAGCCTGATTGGGACACCTGAAGCCAATCAGGGACTGGCGGAAACCAGTTAAAAGCCTTCCAGTTAGTCAGGTGGGCTGTGGGTGTCAGGAGCTGTGGAAGGAGGTTGTGCTGTTGGTGAGACTGAGTGGTGGACAACATATCATCCAGAAGGAAGGAGGCCCTGAGGTAAGGGTGAAGTGGAGTTTGAAGAAGCGGAGACTGCTGTGGGGAAGTAGCCCAGGGAATTGTATTGTGTTTTGTGGATAAAAGGTCAGCCATCTTAGCTGATACTATTATGGTCCCTGGGCTGGAGCCCGGAGTAGAGGGTGAGCCCGGGCTCCCCACTTTCTGCCTCTCCTAATTAATCACTGAGATTGGGAGACAACAGAGACTGCCAGGAAGGATAGCTTCTCCTCACTGGCTTATGATGAAAATGGCTCAGTAGGCTGTGACCTTGTCTCTAGAGAGAGAAGGGCTCCGTGGAGGGTCACAGTGAGCCTCTGTGGCTAGTGAAATCCGCCAGGAAACGCAGAATCCATAAAAATAAGGACAGAGCTTTGTCACATTGTGAATATTTTTAGTAAAAGTCATGGACAGGTCATGGGCAATAAACAAAAATTCACGTCCCCAGGACCTGTTCACGACCTTTACTATAAATACCCCTGACTAATTCTTAGCTTGGGGGTCTGTGGGGGATCTCTGGGGCCAGCCTCACCAGTTGCTGCTCCAGCCATCTGCAGGGCCAGCGGCACCAGCCGCTGCTTGGGCAGTCCCCGGGACCAGCAGCCGAGAGCCACCAAGCAGCAGCTGGTGCAGCCATGCCCAGAGTCGCTGCTCAGGCCGCCCCCGGGGTCACTGCTCAGGTGGTCCCCAGGGCCAGGCACACTGGCTGCTGCAGAAGTCACAGAGGTCATGGAAAGTCACGGAATCCATGACTTCAGCAACCTCAGTGACAGACAAGCAGCCTTATCTATCAGCAATACCTCCCTACTTTCCTCAAAACACCGAGTTAGTGAGGCCCCCAAGAAACGGGCACGGGGGGCATGCAGAAAGCCACAAGACCGGACACAAATTGAGAGATGAAGCAGCAAGAGTGTCCTGGAGCAGATCTAGGTTCCTTCCCCCGTACACTCAGATTTGCCCAAGTGATGGTTCCAGGTTTCTCCTTCTAGTCAGACTCGGGTGCCTTTAGTATGAATCACCTGACTCCGAATTAAATTGCCTCTGTTTGTGGAACACAGACTCCCTGGTGCAGGCAAGACAGTCTACTGGTGCAGTTTGAGAATCCTGGTCCCTGCAGCTGCCCCACAGGAATTAGGCACGACCAGCAGCAGGTCAAAATCATAAAGCTGGTTGTGTTTTATCACATGCACAGTCAAAAACAGCCAGGGCTGTGCACAGGGAGGAAGACGAGAAGGAAATATGCACCACAGAGCAAATTTTAGGGCCAGCATTTCAAAGAGAACTCCACCCCCTTCCTCGGCTTCCACCCAGAATGCTGGGCACAGTCCCTGGTGAATCAGATAATAGAATTTAGCCATCTGGCTTCCTGATTTTGGCTGAAAATGAAATTTTTGCCTGGGGAAAGAAACCCAAACAAGTGACTGCTCAAGATTCCAGTTGCATGCTTTTATTATTGCTACTCCTCATTATTAGACCGCACAGAAACAAGTGGGCATGTGAGAGAGCCAAGTATCGACCCTTCCCCAGAGAACATGCAGATTTCAAACAACGTGTCACGGGGAAGGAGGATCCTACACAAACAAGGAATGGAAAAAAAATCAGCGGGGGGCCACTTGTGGGGGGGGTGAGGAGATCCCATGGTTAGTTGTATAGTGGGCCCAGACCCTGCTTGGTGGACTGGTCATCCTTATTGTTTTATTTATGTTCTCATTTGCTGCTTCCTAATCTCCTGCCTTGGCTTCTTGTAGTTCTCATGGTATAGGCAAGTTTTGAAGAGGGATTTGAATGTGGTGAAGGAAGGGCTTGGGAACCAGGTATTGTAGAGAATATGGTTGTAAATACATGGCCTTCTCCCAGGTGCCCTCTCATAGCAGCTCTGCAAATGGCCCCTTGCCTCAGTTTCCCTCTCGAGTCCTCAAATAAACTCAGTACAGCCCTCAGAGTACATAAATAATCCCTTTTATGAGGTTAATTTATTACCAAAAGTCTCACTACTATTGTGATGCTGGCAGAGCAGCTGCCAGCTCATGCCAAGGTCTCCATGTCTCCCCTGAAGCCTGACAAATACACAGCTGAGGTCAGTGTGGCTCATCTCCGCACACGTTAAAACAGGGATTAGAATGAGAAGAATGTGTTTCGATTTTACTGAATGTGTGAGTTGCTGCATGTGTTAATTTCACTCAATCTCTATATCCCGTATTGAAAGGTAATATTTGAGCATTTGCATTGTAAGCCTTTTTAACTGTATACATCACCAGACCGGAGAGACACATTAGCATTTCACACTAATTAGTCTCCAACAGAAGGTATTACATCCTACCTGACACCAGTGGGGCTACAGTGGAACATTAACAAGGATAAAAGACATTCTTATTTACTCTCCACACACCCCCACTCCAATCCATGAAGATGAGACTTCTAGATAAATTCCTCTCATCAGCTGAGTTTGCAACTCAAAGCAGAAAGACCGAAGGGAGGAAGCAGAAGCCCTGACAAGGAGGAACTGTATCTTCATACTGTTTGAACTCTGGGGATCAAGGATTACTAGGCATAAGCAAAAGATCCTCGGTACTTAGCCTGGGTTAGCCCTAAAGGATGTATAGTGGTTGCTTATTATAGAAGATTCTATTATTTTTTGAAATTTAAGATTGGAATTAATATTTGTGTATGTGTGTTTGCCTACTGCAACTTTGTAGGCAACTTTCTTGTTTTCCTTTTCTATTAATAAACCTGTATAGTTTATTATAGGATTAGCTACAAGCATTGCTTTGGTGGGGGCTACAAAATGCAATTGATGTGAGGTAAGTGACTGGTTCTCTGGGACTTGGAGTATGTGGTATGTAACCTATCATTTAAACCAGCTTCTGTATCAGATGACTGGAGCATAGCTAATGTGATATCATTTTTAAAAAAAGGCTCCTGGGGTGATCCCGGCAATTATAGGCTGGTAAACCTAACTTCAGTACTTGGCAAACTGGTTGAAACTATTGTAAAGAACAGAATTATCAGACATATAGATGAACATGGTTTGTTAGGAAAGAGTCAACATGGTTTTTGTAAAGGGAAATCACGCCTCACCAATCTACTAGAATTCTTTGAGGGGGGTCACAAGCATATGGACAAGGGTGATCCAGTGAATATAATGTACCTAGATTTTCAGAAAGCCTTTGACCCTCACCAACGGCTCTTAAGCAAAGTAAGCTGTCATGGGATAAGAAGAAAGGTCCTCTTATGGATCAGTAACTGGTTAAAAGATAGGAAACAAAGGGTACGGATAAATGGTCAGTTTCAGAATGGAAAGAAGTAAATAGTGGTTTCCCCAGGGGTCTGTACTGGGACCAATACTATTCAAAATATTCATAAATTATCTGGAGAAGGGGGTAAATAGTGAGGTGGCAAAATCTGCCCATGAAATAAAACTATTCAAGATAGTTAAGTCCCAGGCAGACTGCAAAGAGTTACACAAGGATCTTGCAAAACTGGGTGACTGGGCAACATGGCAGATGAAATTCAATGTTGATAAGTGCAAAGTAATGCACATTGGAAATCATCCCAAAATGACGGGGTGTAAATCAGCTGTTATCACTCAAGAAAGAGATCTTGGCGTCATCATGGATAGTTCTCTGAAAACATCCACTCAATGTGCAGCGGCCGTCAAAAAGGCAAACAGAATATTGGGAATCATCAAGAAAGGGATAGATAACAAGACAGAAAATATCATATTGCTTTTACATAAATCCATGGTATGCCCACATCTTGAATACTGCATGCAGATTTGGTCACCCTGACTCCAAAAAGATCTATTGGAATTGGAAAAGGTTCAGAAAAGGGCAACAAAAATTATTAGGGCTATGGAATGGCTTCCACGTGAGAAGAGATTAATAAGACTGGGACTGTTCAGCCTGGAAAAGAGACGACTAAGAGGGAGATGATAGAGGTCTATAAAATCATGACTGGTGTGGAGAAAATGAATAAGGCAGTGTTATTTACTCCTTCTCGTAACACAAGAACTAGGGGTCACCAAATGAAATTAATAAGCAGCAGGTTGAAAACAAACCAACAGAACTTTGTTCACACAACGCACGGTCAACCTGTGGAACTCTTTGTCAGAGGATGTTGTGCAGGTCAAGACTATAACAGAGTCCAACAAGAACTAGAGCAGTTCATGGAGGGTAGGTCCATCAATGGCTATTAGCCAGGATGGACAGGGATGGTGTCCCTAGTCTCTGTTTGCCAGAAGCTGGGAATGGGCGACAGGGGATGGATCACTTGATGAGTCCCTGTTCTGTTCATTCCCTCTGGGGCACCTGGCACTGGCCACTGTGGGAAGATAGGACACTGGGCTGATGGACCTTTGATCTGACCCAGTCTGGCTGCTTTTCTGTAGTAACCTAAATAGTGATACAATCTTTGATGTAAGAGACCATCTATCACAAAGGTGAACTTACCTGGATGCCAGGCAGATCAGAGAACCCAAGGGGAGTGTCTGTAGCTATTATAACACCTCAAGAGTTTATACTTGATAATTAGTTGTGGAAATCTAAATATAGAACTCACAGCCAATGTAGGTTTTAAGTCTGCCTTGAGTTTAGTATTCATGCTCTTGAGTCACTGTGGGCCAGCTTGACATAAACCAGAATCCCCCCAGCACAGTCCAAATCGTACATTCATCCCAACAGTGCAACATGAACGTATCTCCAGCATCTCTCGCCATGCTCCAGCTCAGCTCCCAGGTATGGCTCTGTGTCTCTGGCAACATCAGTGGCCTCACCCCTCCATCAATCCCCAGCTGTCAGCCTTCTCTGCCCCTCTGGCTTCAGCTTTCCAGCTCAGAGAGCCAGCAGGCACCTCTTTCCACTGCCCTCTTTGCCCATGTCTCTGCAGCCTAGAGAGGGTTGTAGGTGGCCTCCTGATGGCTTTCGTGTCTTCTGCTTTCACCAACCTGATCTAGCTCTACCAGGGAACTCTCACCGCTCCCTCACTGCAGCTCTCAGCCTAGCTCTGCTCTTCCTCAGAGCTCACTGATCTCCGAGGTCTCTGGACTCTTACTTTTCTTAACTTTGGTTTCTGAAACTTTCTCTCAGGACTCTGAACTCCCCTCTCATGAGTCTGAGCTCTCATTTATAACTCCCAGCAGCACGCTTCCCTCCTCATTACACTGAAGGAGAGTGGATCTGGACTGAACCAGGCAAGCCGAGACCAGTTTAATTTAAGGGACCAGCCGTGGTCCTTCCAAATCGATCACCAGTTATTTATACAGCACTGCAGAGTGAGGGCTTTGTGATTTGCTAGCGTTGCTATTTGTATGACAGTAGCATGAGAGGCCCAATTAGAGCAGGGACCTCTGTTGTGTGACCCCTATACAAAAACAGAGAATGAGACAGTCCCTGCTTCAGAGCACACACATGCTAACGGGGAGGAGCTGCAACAAATGGGTGTAATGCACAACCACAAGGAAGACAGGAAGGGGCAGGTGTTTCACAGCCACAGGAAACAGGTTTGCAGGGGCTAGGGTGACTAGATGTCCCAGTTTTATAGGGACAGTCCCAATTTTTGGGTCTTTTTCTTATACAGGCTCCTATTACCCTCCACCCCCGTCCTGATTTTTCATACTTGCTGTCTGGTCACCCTAGCAGGGACCAGCACCGCACACACCCAGAGATGAAACTTCAAACACATCCCAAGGGATCATTCTGTCCGCCTGCCAACTATTCTCAGCTGATAATGCCCAGAGCCAGCCTGGCAGGGTCTTGCACAGGAGCGAATCATCAGGAAACACCAGCTAACAATGTGTCAATCTTTGACAGGACAGGTGGGTGAGCAGGTAACTATAGGCCAAGGATAGCCGAAGCCCCTGGGAAATCAGGGAGCAGCTGATACGGGAGAATTAAATGGGGGCAGCACTAGTCATAGCAGGCAGCTGGCTCTATGGAAAGAGGTTGTCACACATACCTCTTGTCATTGCTGATGACATTACGAGTCTGCTTCACACAGATAACTGGGGTCATACTTGATGCTCCACGCTGAGGGCACCCACAAGACTCACAGCCAGCCCTGAGTTGTTCCACGCATTTAGATACCGTAAACCAATAGACAATGGAGAACGGCAAGGAGGGTTTTCAATGTTGTACCCACAGACTTAACAGGTACACCACAAGGAAACTAATATGTGTTTATATGTGTCATCGATACACACAACCCTACTAGCCTACGGGGTAAGTGTACCCTAACATTTGTGGGCGAGGAATAAAATTTGGGCATAGGAGGAAGGATTTCTGGCAGCTGGGCCCTATAAAAGAGGTGACCCACCTTGCTAGGGCACTTCACTCCCCTCCGCTCTATTATTCTCACTATCTCATTCATACTCAGTCACTCTATCTATCTATCTACGCTGACTACTACTAGAAGCAACAAAGAGTCCCGGGGCACCTTGAAGACTAACAAAAGTATTGAAGCATAAACTCGCGACAAAGTGGGTATTAGCCCACGAAAGCTTATGCTTCAATACTTCAGTTAGTCTTTAAGGTGCCACAGGACTCCTTGTCACTCCTTCAATTCCAGACTAACAGGGCTACCCCTCTGATTCTTTACGACTAGGAGTAGACTAGACTCGTTCCTCTTCCACTTGACCTTTCAAGGGAGCTAGGCCAAGCTTGGTTTCCCTACGTTTTATTCATGGTTTGTTTATTTAGGTTTTGATTTTAAGTTGAAGTTAGTCAAGTAAACCCCAGTCAGCTTTGATAGCTGTGCCGCCCTCCCTCAAGAACTGAGAGACCTGAACGACAAGGCTGGTCCTGGGTCACCTCCCACCAGGTTCTGGAGGAGGGGTGTGAGTATATTGACCAAAGCTTTGTGGGGTATAATACTGTATGATGGTAGGTGTCTTTTGAATGGCAGTCAGGCTATTGGAACTCTGGGAATTTTAACATTGAATTACTATTTCATTGATTTTAATCAAAAGTCTTTAGGGCCAGCTCTGTCTCCCTATGGCTTCCTGTCATACCCCGGACGGGCCCTGTAAATTCTGTGGAGTCTGATTCCGGACAAGAGCTTTTATCTTCTGGTTAGACAGATTGGGGCGCTTAAGAGGCATGCTATTAATAATCAATTATTGATATTAATTAATTAAAATAAAAGATACATTAAATTAATCTTATCAGTACACTCTAAATCAGGCTACAGGTGGGGTGAGTGTGGCACCATGCCAGTGTGGCACAGTGCAAGGCGGGTAAAGGGTGGCACCGAGAGCACCAGCACGTCATTGCACGAGGGTCCTGACACTGGAGAGTTGCCCAGAGCTGGGGGGCACTGCAGAGGGAGCCGCCCGGCGCTGGGGAGGGGGAAATCTGGGGGGAGGAGCCGACGGCGCTGGGGAGTGGGGTGGGGAGGGGACTCAGGAAGGCGGAGCCGCCGGCGCCGGGTCCAGGGAGGGGGCCTGGGCGGAGCTGTCTGTGGTGCTGGCCCCCCAGGTTCCGCCGGTCTCCAGCCTGCGCGCTGCGCTCGGGCCGGTGCCAGCCGCGTCCTGCCATCGCCCCGTGCGCTCGGCGCCCCGCTGCGCTCCGCGCTGCGCCCGGCTCCCCTGGGCGCGGGCACTGATGGAGCAGAGCGCGGTTGCCCCCCGGCTCGCTGCCATCGCTGCGCGGGGCGCCCGTGCGGGGCTCCGGCGGGGAGCCGCAGGGCAGCCGCCGCGGGGAGCCCCGCGCCCCTGTCCCGGCTGGGCCGCCCCCCTGTGAGGCTGATGCCCCGCCTGAGCCCCCTGTCCCTGCGCACCGGCTCAGGGGGCCGATCCCGCCGCGGCGGACCCGGAGCCCGGGGTTCCTGCGGCCCCAGCGGGCTGCCCCTCGGCCGGGCCATGGCCCCCTTCCCCGCCTGCCTCAACTCGGCCGTGCTGGTGCTTTTCAGCTGCGACCTCTGCCTGGTGCGAGCAAGTGAGTGCGGGCCGGGGAGGCGCGGGGGCCGGGGGAGGGCGCGGGTCCGGGCCGGGCCAGGGGTGGGCGCGGGAGCCGGGGGAGGGCGCTGGGCCAGCGCCGTGATCTTCTGGCCGGCTTTGCACGGGGCTGAAGCCGGCGCCGACCCCAACAGCCGGTCCGAGGCGGCTGAAGGGGCCGGGGGGAACCGGCAGCAGCTGCTCGGTGCCGGCGGTGCCTGTAATGGAACGGAAAACCCCCGGCACTGAAAAGGGCTCCGGGAGCGCAGGCTGCAGCCAGCGCCGGGCGGGCGGGGGCACCTTGCAGCGGCGCGGAGCGAGCCGGGTCCCAGCAGCAGGGAGCACAAAGGAGGGATGATCCGCAGTGATCGAAGTCCCGCAGCCCTGGCCCCAGGAGAGCGCTGGGAAGTCGGTTCCCCTCTGCTACGTGTGAACCCCCCGAGACAGGCCGACTAGATCCGTTCCTGCTGCTCTCCGCCGGCGCCAAAGGAGGGAGAGCGGAGAGCCCCTGGCTGCCCTGTAACCAGCACGGTCCCCCTCCTCCCCAAAGAACAGATCTTGGGACCATAGTCCTACAGCCTTCCCCGCCCCGCCCAAATTCATCCCTGGTGGAACTTCATTGCCCCCTTGGGGGAGGAAAGAGGGAGGGCTCTGTTTTACTAACAATTGAGTTCCAAGCTCCTTGTGCTGGGTGCACCCCCAAAGCTGAGCCCTGCCCTGGGGGTCACTGGTTAGCTCTGGGCGCAAGTCCTGGCCTCTTCAGCCCATCACCCACATTCTCAACACCAGGGGAAGGTGCAGTACTGGAGATCATCATTGAACCAGGCCGGGTGGAATACACCCCGTACACAGGGCTTGCACCATGGCCCTGCTCCCCTGAAGCCCCAGCAGCCCCCTGTAAATACAAGAATGTTACTGACATCCCCTGTCCAGGTCACCACCTGCTTTGCTTATTGATGAGAGCTTCAGGTCAGCACTACTGGCTGGAGCGCGGCCCAGTTTTTAGGAGCACAGGTGCCAGACTGCATCAGACCCAAGGCCTGTCTAGCACACTATGCTGCAGCTGGTACCAGTGGGGCCGAGGAAGGTGAGAGAACACCACAGCCACAGTTATGGGATAATCTGCCCCACATTTTAGTCCTCAGCCTGGTCTCTAATAATTACAGATCATCTTAAAACCTGGAGTGGGAGGTTTAAGTTTCCTGCCAGAACTTTGATCATTAACAGAGAACTCTGGCTAGTCTTATTATCCATAAGCTCCAGTCCCTCTCTGAATGCGACCCCTTGGCCTCAATGACTCCCCATGGCAGTGAACTCCATGGGCTGATTAGACCTGGTGTGAAAACATGTTTTTGGGTATCGGTTTTGAATTCCCTGCTTTCAGTTCCTCTTACTGTCCCTTCTTTCGCGGGTTATGAGACAGGCAGAACACGTGCTCACAACCTACCTGCTCTAGACCAGTCTGTGTTGTAGGTACTGTACTTCCATCCTAGCTCCTCTTATTCCTTTCCAGAGGTCACAAGCTCCATCGTTGTGATCTCTCTTTTTATGTCCTTGCTCTTCTCTGGGCCCCTCAGGCTTTGCAGTATCGCTGGAGATGATCACTGGCTGAAGCTGCACCATTTATATATATATAACGATATTAGACTAGTCGTCATATTATTCTCTATCCCGTTCCTCGTGCAACCGAACACAAGGTTGGTTGTTTTTCCAGCAGCTCCACACTGAGCAGAGATTTCAGTGAGGGGTCCACAGTGACACCCATGTCCCTTCTGTGGGCTGGTACGATTTCATTTAGAACCCTGTAAGGTGTACAGATCCGTTAAATGTTTCCCTCCAATGTGCCTTACTTTATATTTAGCACCATTGAACTTCATTTGCTGTCAGATTGCCCATTTCCCAGCTGGGTTAGGTCTCTCTGAAGTTCCTCACAGCTTCCTGGTCCACACTGACCTAAAGAATTTTGTGTTGTTACTTCACTGCTCATAGATTCATAGATCCCAAGGCCAGAAGGGCCCCCGTGATCACCTCGTCTGATCTCCTGCATAACACAAGCCCTGGGATTTCCCTGCATTCATTTGTGTGGGACCTAGAGCAGATCTTTAGAGAAACGTCACATCACATTTTATATAAAAAACTGCCAGTGGGGGAGAAGCCACCAGAGCCCCTGACAAGCTATTCCCGTGGTTAAGAATTGTGTTAAATTGGGCCTTGTTTCCAGTCTGAATTTGTCTAGCTTCTGCTTCCAGCCATTGACTGGAATTAGCTGACTGAAGCGCCCATGATCAAATATTTGTTCCCCATGTAGGTACTCGCAGTCTGTGTCATCACCCCTTAACCGTCGCTTTGTGATGCTCGCTCCCCTTTCTGGCTCATTAATAAAGATCGTAAACAGTGCAGGACCAGTACTGAGCCTTGTTGCTGTTAACCTCAGCCAAGGTGAAAACAGACCTTTTCATCCTGCTCTTTGCTTTCTGGGCTGGGGGGCCTGGATCCTGGGTCACCCCCACCCTGGCTCGGGGAGTTCTCACCTCTGTGTGCCCTCATTCCCCAGCCCAAACGATTCACCCAGAGTTCACAGGTAAATTGAGCAGGCTCCCAGCAGAGCGTTCCACAGCCCAGTGGTCAGAGCACTCACCTGCCAGGTAGCTCAAATCCCTGAACCGCGTTCTGAGGGAGTTCCTTCTCCTCCACCCCCTGAGGGCACCTACTGGATCAGTCCCCGCATGCGACTTAGGCAGCCAGGCATCCGTCTTCCCCCAGCCTGGACTCGCTCTGGAGCGTGGGTGGGAAATAGGTATGCGGACGCACCTACTCAAAGGCGGAAACGCAGGTGCCATGGGAATGTTATTGCAGACACACAGGCGCTGGCTTCCTTTGGGTCCCAGGGGATGCTCAAAGCCCCACTCTGCCACAGGCCCTGCCCCCACTTGACCCCTTCTCCCAAGCACCCATCCTGCCATACCTATGTGACCACACTCCTACATCTGCTCCAAGACCCTCCCTCCCCTAGAAGCCCTGTGAGGGCAACAAACCACATGGCGCCTCTTGTCTTCAAAAGCTCTTTGGGACAGGGGCTGTGTCTGCTTTTGGGGGCACGTGTTCCCACAGCCTTCAGGAAAGGCAGGGTGAAGGTGCCCCCAGCAAGCTGAGCTCTGCCCCTAGAGACGTGCGTCACAAGCTCTTGTGGCACAGGCCTGTGTCACTGGGAACATCGTCTCTGGAGGGAGCAGAACACTCAGCCCTTTCACCTTCTGCAGAGGCTCTGGAGGAGAGATTCAGGCGCTCACTCCGGTGAGGCTGTGCAGGCAGATCGAACGGCGGAGCGTTCCCTCCTCCCGAGATAGAAAGTGTTGGGCCTGCATGGCCCCGCCTGGGGGTCTGGCGGGTCCTGGAGTTGAAGAGCTCTGGAAACGCGGAACACGTTCTGTCCCTGCCTCTGCCCAGTGCACAGAGGTCGCCTCTGGAGGCTCCTGCTTCCAGTCACCCAGGATCAACACCATGATCATCTGTGCCGTGCAGCAGATTAACACCTCAGCGGCGTGTCCACAGGACACAACCTTGATTCCAGCACGAACACTGCCTGTTGATCTGACCAGCTGCCCCCAGGTGACCGGTGTGTGGAAAGCGCAGCGTCCCCCGTCCAGCCTCGCTGCTGGTCGGGGATGGGAGGCGGGGATGGAGGGCCGGTAGGCTCTGTTTGGGGGGGCAGGGGTGGAGGGGGGCACTGGGCCTGCAGGCTCTGTTCTGTACGTCAGTGTGTGTGTGGGGGGCGGGGGTCAGATGGGAGCGGGGCCAGGCTGTCTGGGGAGGCACAGCCTTCCCTATCCGGCTATCTGTATAATTTTGCAATCCCAATGTGGCCCTCAGGCCAAAGAGTTTTCCCACCTCCAGTCCCGGCCATGCCTGGGTCCCATTGCAGTGGCCGCAGGACTGGGCCCACTACACACCTCTGTACCGCACACGAGGCAGTGTGGCTGGAGATACAGCCGTGACTCTGTGCCTGTGACGGGGTCAGGACTCACCACCGTGGCGCCTCCTGTTGGTATGTCTAGGAATTAGCTCAGTCCATCAGGAACACCCTCTCTTGGCAGTGTCCCATCCATCTCTCACCCTCCGTTGGCATTTGGATCTGTGCTGCTCCCTGCTCACAGGGTCCTCTTCAGGACACTGCTCTCTGGCAGTGCCCCCAGGTCCGCACTCACCTCCTTCTGGGGTGGGAGTTATCAGCCATCTTTCTCTGCACCCCAGCTGCAGTGGCCAGCCACACCCCAAAGTTTAACCCCTTAGGGGTCTGGTGCAGTCTGCTATCACCAATTCCAATGTCTGGGTGTACATGCAAGAGGAAAGAGGGGGACCCAGACCCACTCTCTACACTAGGTCCCAACCCAGGGACCCTTTGGCAGCAGCCTTCCTGCCCTCCTTCTCTCCTCTAGTCCATCTCTCTCTCAGCTGGGTCGCTTCCCCTCCAGCCCCTTTGCACCAGCTAGGCCCTTCCCTCAGGGCCAGCAGCCTGGCAGGTACTGGGCTGGAGTACCCTTCAGATCCCCCGAACCTGCCCTGCCCTGCCCTGCCCTGCCCTGCCCTGCCCTGCCCTGCCCCTGGTGCTAGTCTCATTGCACAGGACACAGACCTTCAAAGGCCAGAGAAAGACTGTCTGCCTCTCTGCTGGGCAGCCTTTATATAGGGCCTAGCCTAGCCCTGATTGGCTGGCTCTAATCTTGGCCCTGACTGGCTCCCAGTAGGCCCTTTCCTGATAGGCTGCTGGCCTGTGCAGTTGCACTGGCTACTCTAGCTCCCTCTCTCATGGGGGTGGGGCAGTTGCCCCACCACACTGCCCCAGGCAACATGGCTCCATAGCCTCACCCTGCAGAAGGAGTATGGCTGGGCTGAGGAGACAAGAGTCAGGCAGGTCTCCCAAGCCGCAGGCCCCGCTTCAGACTCGCTTCCTGCCTGTGACCTTCTTTGGAAAGGGGTCAGGTGCAGGTGTGTTATACCACACGCCATGGCGGCAGGGCTGGGGACTAGATGACCCAGCCAGCAGCCACCTGGGTTAGCAAGTGGACTTGTTCAGTGTCTCTGCGAACCCACACAAGGAACAGAAATCTGGAGTCGGGGGCTCTCCACTTCAAGCTGACAGACACAACCAGATTAGAAACAAGGCACAACTGGAACCCTGGTTATTAGCCCTGGAATACACGGCAAGGGCTGTGGTGGATTCTCTACCATTGGCAACTTTGAACTAAAACTGGGATGTTTTTCTTAAAAAAAGGCCTTTCTTCAAACATAGGGTGATGCCTGTGACATGCAGCAGGTCAGACTAGAGGAGCCCAGTCACCCCATCTGGCCTTAGACTCCACAAGCGGCGGAGCAGCAAAGTCTGCAGCTGACACAAAATTCTCCAGTGTTCCCCCTCATTGTTTACATCCATGTGCAGAATGAATGTTGTACCAACACGGAGATGAGACGTGACATCACCTTCATACTGGTGCACATAACAAATTCATGGGATGGAGGTGGGGCCGAGGGATTCGGAGTGTGGGAGGGGACTCCGGGTCCAGGCCAGGGATGAGCGGTTCGGTGTGCCGGAGGGGGTTCAGGGTTGGGGCAGAGGTGCAAGGGGGTGCAGGCTCAGGAGTGAGGCCAGAGATGAGGGGTTTGGGGGTGCAGGCTGTCCCAGGGCTGTGGTGAGAAGAGAGGGCTCCCTCGAGCCCTCTCTCACACCAGCAGCTCAGGTCCGGGGGCGAGGGGGTCTCTCTCTGGTTGCGGCAGCTCCAGCCAAGCTGGGCCGGGCCGAAGGATGGGCTCTTCTCCCTCAACCATGGCAGGTCCGTGCTGGGGCTAGGTACAAAATATACAGGAATGATAGAATAGGTTGTGCTGGTTCGGGAGTAGCATTAAGGGGTGGGGGTGGGGAGGAAGAGTCAAATAGAATAAACATCTGAAATAATTTAAACGGTACCATAGACTCTCTCTGGATAGAAATTCCATGCTTGGATAATAAGAACATAGCAGTAGGAATATAGTACCGCCCACCCGACCACGATGGTGATTGTGAAATGCTCCAGGAGATTGGAGAGGCTCTAAAACTAGAAAACTCAGCAATAATGGGGGATTTCCGCTATCTCCATATTGATTGGGGACATGTCACCTCAGGAAGAGATGCAGAGATTAAAATTTGTAGAGATAATTAATGAGCAGCTAGTCCTGGAACCCACAAGGGGAGAGGCAGTTCTTGATCTAGTTCTAAGTGGTGCACAGGAGCTGGTCCAAGAGGTAAATGTAGCTGAGCCATTTGGCAACAGCAACCATAATGTAATTCAGTTTCACATTCTTGTGGGGGAGAAGATACCGATGAAGCTCACCACAATAGCATATAACTTCAGAAATTTCACTTTAAAAAAATGAGGAAGCTAGTTCAACAGAAATTAAAAAGATAGTCATACAAGCGCCATGCCTGCCAGCTGCATGAAAACTTTATAAAGACACCATAACAAAGGCTCAAATTAAATGTATCCCCCTAATTAAAAAACATAGTGAGAGGCCCAAAAAAGTGCCATCATGACTAAACAAAGTCAGGCAAGTTGTCAGAGGGAAAAGGCATCCTAGGGTGTATTACAAATGGGAAGTTAAACAAGGGTAAAAATAGAATTAGGCAGGACAAAAAAGAATTTGAAGAGCAACTAGTCAAAGTCAAAAACAAACAATAAACATATGTGACAAAGAGTCCTGTGGCACCTTAAAGACTAACTGAAATTTTTTCAGAGCATGAGCTTTCGTGGGCTAATACCCACTTCGTCGGATGCATATGTTTCAGTAGATCAGATGCAGGAAGCTGCCAGACAGTCAGTTGGGGAGGTAGCCAATGGAGGTGCTAAAGGAGCACACTGGGAAGACAAAGCCATTATTGAGAAGTTTAAGATTGGCAGCCGTATTAGTCTGTATCCATAAAATAAGATGAGGAAGACTTTGTAGCACCTTAGAGACTAACCAGAGACTGCTGAAATAAACTGGTTAGTCTCTAAGGTGCTACAAAGTCTTCCTCGTCTTATTGCTGAGAAGGTAAATGAATTCTTTACATCAGTCTTCACTGCAGAGGCTGAAGAAGATTCCCACACTTGAGTCGGTCTTTTTAGGTGACAAATCTGAGGAGCGGTCCCAGACTCGGGGGTCAGTGGAGAAGGTTTTGGAACAACTGATCCATTAAACAGAAATAAATCACCAGGACTAGACTGTATTTACCCAAGAGTTCACAAGGAACTCAAATATGAAATAGCAGAATGACTAGATGGGTTATGTAACCTATCATTTAAATCAGCTTCTGTACCAGATGACTGGAGGGTAGCTAATGTGACACCAATTTTTTAAAAAGGCTTCAAAGGTGATTCCAGCAATTACAGGCCAGTAAGCCTGACCTCACTGCCAGGCAAAATGGCTGAAATGATAGTAGAGAACAGAATTATCAGACACATAGATAACATGATTTGTGGGGAAAAGCTTTTAGAAAGGGAAATCACACCTCACCAATCTACTAGAGTTCTTTGAGAGGGTCAACAAACACGTGGACAAGGGGGATCCAGTGGATATAGCATCCTTAGATTTTCTGAAAGCCTTTGACAAGGTTGTTACGGGGGGTGGGGGAGTTTTGTTTTTACACCCCCCAGTTTTTGGGATTTACAGTGATTTTTAGCCAGCCAGTAGATTAGAAGGTTTATTTGAGATGCCAGGCACACAATCCAACTTAGAGCTGTCAGTACAAACAGGCCCCCTTGGCCCGGCCCTTCTGGGGGGCAGGGAGATGAGTTCCCGAATTCGGGCTCCCTCCTTTTCCTTAGCCAGCGTCTAACCCCTTTTCAAAAAACTCCAACGTCTCCCTGCCCTTTGTTTCCTTGCCAGCCCCAAGATGTCAACTTCCCTCCCCCTCCATCTCAGGTTACAGCTCCAGGTTTCCAGGTCAAAGTAGCTTAGCCTCAAGAGTTATGCCCACCGTTCTCCCTACTTGTCACAAAGGTCACTCACCAAAGGCTCTTAAGTAAAGTAAGCAGCCAGGGAATAAGAGGGAAGTTTCCCTCATGGATCAATAACTGGTTAAAAGCTGGGGGGGAAATGGGGAATATTCAGAATGGGGAGAGGTAAATAGCGGTGGCCCCCAGAGGACTGTAGTGGGATTAATCCTAGTCAATATTTTCATAAATGTTCCAGAAAAGAGTAAACAGTGGGGTGGCGAAATCTGGAGGTGACACAAATTTACTCCCGACAGCTAAGAGCAGAGCTGACTGCGAAGACTTACAAAGAGACCTCACACTACTGGGTAACCCCCACTGGCTGCCACAGCTCAGCCTCTAGGGACAAGCTGCCTTGTTTTGTGGAGCAACAACAGAGTCTTGCTAGCACTCGCCTGGCCCCTGGCATCCCAATCACAGGGACTTTAAAAGATGCCCCTTGTTTACTGATGAGCCACCTCTCAAACTCCAGCCAATCAGGGCCTCAGGGACAGACAGACAAGTAGCCATCGTTAACTGCTCCGAGAGGGAGGGAAACCTGCTGATGGCTCAGTGCGAACCATGTCACGGGCCTGGAGGGCGCTGACAGAGCCATGCACTGGGGGGCGGCGGGGGGAAGGGCAGAGCTAGCCAACAAACCAAACTCACCTGGGCCCGAGGGGCAGGGTATCGTGAGCAGGTGGCCCTTTGGGCGTGCTCAGTGCTCAGTGCGTACAAACCACAGCCAGGCACTTGGAAACTGGAGAGGTTACACAGTGCCGCCCTCCCCTGAGTCCCGGGGCAACCAGCTGCCATTACATAAGAACATAAGAACATAAGAAAGGCCGTACTGGGTCAGACCAAAGGTCCATCTAGCCCAGTATCCTGTCTACAGACAGTGGCCAACGCCAGGTGCCCCGGAGTGAGTGAACCTAACAGGTAAAGATCAAGTGATCTCTCTCCTGCCATCCATCACCCCCCTCTGACAAACAGAGGCTGGGGACCCCATTCCTTACCCAGCCTGGCTAATAGCCATTAATGGACTTAGCCTCCATGAATTTATCCAGTTCTCTTTTAAACCCTGTTATAGTCCTAGTCTTCACAGCCTCCTCAGGCAAGGAGTTCCACAGGTCGACTGTGCGCTGTGTGAAGAAGGACTTCCTTTTATTTGTTTTAAACCTGCTGCCCACTAATTTCATTGGGTGGTCCCTAGTTCTGCTATTATGGGAACAAGTAAATAACTTTTTCTTATTCACTTTCTCCACACCACTCATAATTTTATATACCTCTATCATATCCCCCCTTAGTCTCTTTTCCAAGCTAAAACATCCTAGCCTCTTTAATCTGTCCTCACATGGGACAATTATTTTAGTTGCCTTTCTCTGAACTTTTTCTAATGCCAGTATATCCTTTTTGAGATGAGGAGACCACATTTGTACATAGTATTCAAGATGTGGGCGCACCATGGATTTGTATAAGGGCACTAAGATATTCTCTATCTTATTTTCTATCCCTTTGTTAATGATTCCTAACATCCTGTTTGCTTTTTTGACTGCCGCTGTACACTGCATGGACATCTTCAGAGAACTATCCACGATGACTCCAAGATCTTTTTCCCTTCTAATCCTTTCTAATCCTTTCTAATCTCCCTTAGCATTTCATTGTCACTATCACTGTCCTGATCAGGTGGTCGATAATAGATCCCTATTGTTATATTCTTATTAGAGCATGGAATTACTATCCATAGAGATTCTATGGAACATGTGGATTCATTTTAAGATTTTTATTTCATTTGATTCTACATTTTCTTTCACATATAGTGCCCCTCCCCCACCCCCACGACCTGTTCTGTGCTTCCGATATATTTTATACCCCAGAATGATTGTGTCCCATGGATTGTCCTCACTCCACCATGCTTCTGTGATGCCTATTACGTCAACATCCTCCTTTAACACGAGGCACTCTAGTTCACCCATCTTATTATTTAGACTTCCAGTCTTATTATTTAGACTTCTAGACTACAAACCTGGGTTCGGTCCCTCCCTAAAATCCACAAGCCTCAGAATGGGCAGGGAGCTTGGTGCCAGGACAGGGGTTTCCTACCACTCCCAGAGCAAACTGGGCAATAGTCCAGTGCTTGTCCTGGGGGAGCCAGGCAAGGACCCTGCTGGGCGTGGGCTGGGTGGCTGGGACTCATGGCTGCAGGCTCCTCCACTGCCCTTGGGCATGGCCTGGGTTTGCCCCGCTTTCACAGGGAAGCCATAGCATCCACTGGACTGCATGTCCCCCTCCAGGGTGCTGCAAACCCCCAGGGCTCTGCAGCCTCTCCGCCCTCCTCCGGTAGGGAACAATTCCTATGTATCGGAAAAAAAAACACCAGCATGAAACAGCCACTTTCCAGCTGGCTCAGCAAAGGATGGCCTGGCCTGGAGAATGGCAGGACAACCGGGCTGGCCAGGGGGAGGGCCATTAGGCTGGGAATCAGGGCACCAGGAGTCCCTACCCTCTGCCCTTCGCACCCTGAGCAAGGAGGCTGACAAGCGCCAGTCCCTCCATCCTATGATTAGGGGCTGCAAAAGGTCACACCTGGCAGAGCCGGGAGTAGAAACAACATCTCTGCCGTGGGAGAGCCACAACAGACCAGCAGAGGGAAATGTGGGCTGCTGGGACACCCCACCCATTTCACTTGATTTACATACACGCTACAGCTGGTTTTGGGGGGGGCGGGGCCTGAACTGAGGCCCTGGTACAATCGTCTCACCCTCATCAGCCCTGCCTAGGGCTCCTCCACTGAGCCTCTTAGGAAGATCTGGTTAAATCTATGCGCGGCCATGCAGCCTGCACCCTGTGCAGAGCCCGGTCAAACGCAAGGCAGAGGGGCTGTTGTTAGCGACCCCCGCAGGCGCTGTTTGTTGTGCAGGCTGGTTGCAAGCTGGGACCAGGCAGCTCAGAAGTGCAGTAACTGTACAGAGCACAGCGCGATCTCTCGCTCTTGTCCCCTCTCCCCTGCATACCCGTTTTCTGCTCCTCCCCGGTTCACACAGACAGGCCGCCGTCCCCCGTCAATGTGACTGTTACGCACCTGAAGGCAAATTCTGCCACGGTCTCATGGGATGTCCCGGAGGGAGACGTCATCATTGGCTATGCCATCTCGCAGCAGGTACGCCCGGCTCTGCCCCCCAGGTGTCTCTGCCCCCCAGGTGTCTCTGACCCTCGTCCCCACAGGACGGGACCCCCCACACCCGAGGGCTGCACCAGAAACAGTGCTGGCCATGGGTTATGCGGGCCATCCCACTGCAGGGGCATCAACTCTGACCCCACCCGTCTCTCATCCTCCTGTCTGGGGCCAGCAGCCATCGGGCCCCCAGGAGGCAGGACTCACTTGGCCCCCACTCCTGGCCGACTCCACCTTGAAACCCCCCGCCCGTGAAGAGCCCAGCAGCATCTCCGAGGCACTGGGGCTGGGCGGGAGGTCTGAGATCACCGTGCCTCCACCCGCCTGCCCTCACTGACCCATTTCCGGAGGGCCGGGGAGCCCCCCTGCAACTGACAGCGTCTCTCTGCCTCTGGCAGCGGCAGGATGGGCAAATGCAGCGGTTCATCCGGGAGGTGAACACCACGAACCGGGCCTGCGTGCTGTGGGACCTGGCGGAGGATGCCGACTACATCATCCAGGTGCAGAGCATCAGCCTGCACGGAGAGAGCCAGGCCAGCAAGCGGGTCCATTTCCGGACCCTGAAGGAGACCGATCGCCTCCCCTCCAACAGCTCCAACCAGGGTAAGGGCAGAGCCCTGGCTGGGCCGGTGCCACACGCCCAGCTTGGGAGACCGGCAAGTTCTCTGCAGGGTCCCCCAGGCCAGGAAGCAGGAGACAGGTTCTGGTAACGGGGGGAGTCGGGGCTGCCATGCGGGACGCCCCCGTGGGGACAGGTAGGGCTGGTGCTGCGTTGCAATGCCAGGTTCTACAGGAGCACTGGCTACAGTCAGACCCCGCGCTGGTCAGCCCCCAGGTGAGGTGGCAGAAGGGGCCGGGGGAGGGCTGCAGAGGAGCTGGAAAGAGTCGCCTGGGGGCTCTTGACAGGGGCTAGGCCCAGCACTGGGGAGGAGCCATTTGTGCTTGTTCAGAAGCCTTTCATTCCCCACACGCTCAGGGCTCCTGGGGTGGGGCTGCTCAATGGGGGACAAGGAGACAAGGCTGTTCCAGTAGCTCCTGCAGCGTCCCAGAGTGGCAGGAGCGTCGGGACAGAGGCCCCGGGAGACAGGAAGAGTAAAGCCCGTGGCAGGGCCTAGCCCGGCACCTCTGGTATTACCGTCACAGGCGGAACAGAGGCAAGGCCCTGCCCAACGTGGAGCCAAGTGCCACAGGAGCCAGGCCTGAGACACAAGGCCCAGGGGGAGACATTTCCTGCTGCACAGCCCAGACCCAGAGCATCTGGGGCATCCCGCCGTGGGGTGGCACCTGCACCGGTTCCTCCGCTAACTCCTGCGCCAAGGCAGCAGGGATGAGGGGGATAGGCAGCTCCCCGCTGCTGGCTAAGCCTGTCCCAGAGAGGCACAGCACTGCCTGGCACCCACTACCGTTACCCAGGCTCCCTAGGTACGGCGCAGGGGCGAGCCATGGGACCAGCTCCCTTGTCGTGTGGGGCTCTGTTCTTTCCCGCTCCCTGCAGGGGGCGGTCCTGAGGGTGGAGTGCTCCCTGCTGGAGGGAAGGGATGGGCGCACTCACCTCTCGTGGGCGCCTCATGGTGGCTGGGTGTGACCCTGCACTTTCCAGTTCTGTGCCGCCAGAGCCCCGGTCCTGTCACCCTGGTCAGGCAGGTCCTCAGGGCTCAGCCCCCCGGCCCAGGCCCTGGTT
>ML677511.1:322805-347978 GCA_007922305.1 Dermatemys mawii
GGGGTGTTGTTGGAGATGGTGAGTTGCAGGAGGGCGCGGTGTTGGGGGCCGGGGGTGTTGGAAGAAGGTGGTACTTGGGGTGGTGTTGTGATCAAGGGTGGTGTTGGGCAGTGTTGGGGACACCTCCTCAAACCATGTCTGTCTCTCCCGGCAGCGGTGATCGCGCTCTTCTGCAGACAGTACGACATTATCAAGGACAACGACTCCAACAACAACAAGGAAAAGACCAAGCCTTCCTCAGAGCACAGCACCCCAGAGCGACCCATGGGGGGGCTATTGCGCAGCAAGGTAATGGAGACAGCGGGTTACTGTGGGATGGGGCCCGGGTGTGTGAGGCACTGGATATGGGGTTGAGGTCTGCGTGTGCGAGGGACTGGGGATGAGGTCTGAGTGTGTGAGGGACTGGGGAATGGGGTCTGAGTGTGCGAGGGACTGGGGATGGGGTCTGAGTGTGTGAGCGACTGGGGAATGGGGTCTGAGTGTGCGAGGGACTGGGGATGGGGTCTGAGTGTGTGAGCGACTGGGGAATGGGGTCTGAGTGTGTGAGGCACTGGGGGATGGTGTCTGTGTGGGCGAGGCACAGAGGGATGGGGTTTGAGTGTGCGAGGCACTGGGGGATTGGGTCTGAGTGTGCAAGGCACTGGGGGTGGTCGTGTATTAAGGTAGCTCAGATTTCTTAAGTCCAGGAGCAGTTTGGGGCAGGGACCGTCTCTTAGTCTAGTCATGGGCCAATGGAGCCCCGACCCCCTGGTGCTTTGGAGTTACCCCCAGTAAGGATAAACACGAGGTAACGGGGGTACTTTGAGGCTGCCAGGTCTGTTGTTTTGTTTCATGAATTTTAGCCAAGAACAGTGTGGCCAGCACATGGCTCTGTAACTGTGTGTGTGTGTGTGTGTGTGCGTGCGTGCGTGTGCTCCAGCCACAGTGCCCTCCTCAGGGGCGGCTCTACGGTGTTTGCCGCCCCAAGCACAGAATTTCCGTGCCGCCAATTCGACGGCGTTTCTGCTGGAGGTCCACGGGTCCCGCGGCCTTGTCGTCCCTGCCGCTGAAATGCCATCGAATCTGCGGCAGCCACAGACCTCCCACCGAAATGCCGCTGAAGACAGCCTGACTGATGCCCTGACGGCGAACGTCAGGCCACCCCCCACGGCTTGCCACCCCAGGCACGCGCTGGCACGCTGGTGCCTGGAGCTGGCCTTGGTCCTGCTTTCTCCTGATACTCCTTCTTCTTTGATTACAAGGCCAGAAGGGACCACTTGTGATCATCTAGTCTGATCTCCCATATGACCCAGTCCATACAACCCCATATCAGCTTATCCATTAGTCTCTTGGGATTGATATCAGGTTGACTGGCCTATAGTTGTCCACATCTTCCTGCTTGCCCTTTTTGAATCCTGCACAACACTAGGGCTCTTCTGGTCATTTGGAATTTCTCTAGTGGTCTGAGAGTTATTAACAATGAACATCAGCAGCCAGAGATCCTCAGCCAACTCTTTTTTTACTCTTCGTTGACAGTTCTCATAGCCTGATGATTGTAAAATGTTTGTCCCTAATAGATGCTGTTTAACATTCTCTCTGATTACTAATTGCTGGAAAGAACCCCATCCCCATGTGATACAAGCAATTGTTCTCTGTCTGTCTCAGGGTTTCATACGGCCACCCATCACCGTGTACCTGAAATGCCCAGCAATCACCCAGCCCCTAGAGACTGGGGGGGGGTGTCATCTCCCATTTTGGGGCAAAATCTCCGTTCTTGGGAGGGATTTCTTTTTTTTTTCTCTGTGTGGGTCAGTTGGGTTTTTTAGGGGTATGGGGGGCAGTGCTGATGGGCTGGGCTTATTGGGGAGGGAAGGGGGGCAGAAGGGAATGGTGGCAGTGGGTTGGATGGGGGAGGGGGCGTGATGTCATTTATCTGCATTTCCCGCAGGGAGTCAGTTCACTATAAGTGAATTAGTCTCTGTTGAGTCTCAGGTTAAGAAACCTAAAGGAGAGGCTGGAGGCAGAGCACGGCACCAGGCCCTGGGAGGTGGGGTGCACGCCTCCGCTCCCTCCGTGGTGGGGTGCACGCCTCCGCTCCCTCCGTGGTGGGGTGCACGCCCCTGCTCCCCCCGCGGCGGGGTGCACGCCCCTGCTCCCCCTGTGGCTGGGTGCTCGCCGCGGCTTGGCCTGGGGCGGGTTTGCTGTCACTGGGCCTATGGGAGAGGGCTGCACCCCCCAACTTGGCACAGCAGTGGAAGTCTCACGAGGGCTCAGTACCCACAACTGGGACCAGATCCTGCAAAGAGCTCGGCACAGCAGGTCCCTGTGGTGCAAAGAGCTCGGCACAGAGGGTCCCTGTGGCACAGGGCGTGCTGAGCCTAGCGGGAACGTGGTCCTGAGCATTTGGGAAAATCTGGTTTTAATGCTGAGTTTTCTCTTGTAGAAAAAGTCTCTGTCTGTCAATATCATTGAGGTGTGAGCACAGTCCAGCTCCGAGTCCCAGGGCCTGGGAATGGTGCCAGAGCCAAGGAGGATCATGGGATAAAAGGTCACCACCAGGCTGCCACCCTGCAACCCTCAGCATGCAAAGAATGATCAGAAATTCTGCTTCTTCCAAGGCCTTCTCCCCCCGGGGGATCTGCATGGAGACCGTTGGGATGATGCATGCAGAACTCAGCCTCACACCCATCATGTAACCGCCCACGGGCTGCTCGGGAGTCAGTGGGGAGTCTGGAACCAGCAGCAAAATCCAGATTTCCAGGGATGGCAGAGCCTCCTGCTGATGATGGGATATCGTTGCGAAAGTGGATCTCATGGCCTGTCCCTCAGCAACTGTCATGGAAATGGCAGTGTCCCCTTGTGTTTATGTCGGTTACAGCCCTAGGTCTGGCCAGGCCTAAGCCAGGCCACAGACGTCGCTCCAGGCACCAGAGAGTCCTAGGAGGGGCCTAGCTCTCATCCAGTGCGCCTGGAGCTTCAGAGGGATTTTCTGTTTGTTTACGGTCCCAGAGAAGGGCCCACTTTCCAGCCCCCTGACTCTGCAAGCCTAGACTGTGGGGCCCACGGAGGTGGAGCAGTGCCAGCTCAGGAAGGGCTGGCAAGATAACGGATCGGAGCTGGGGAGGTTTTCTCAGCACTCCCCAAAGTCTGGAGACTGAATTGCAGGATGGCCTGTGCGCCCGGCAGACACGACCAGAGGTGGTATCCCAGCCCCAGGAGGCAGGTGGGTTAGATGAGCTTCCATCCCTTCCCTTAGTCTGAGTGCGACCACCCCGGGGAGGAGAGGACCTCAGACCAGGAAGTGCCAGCACTGCCTCCTGCTGTGCCCAGCAACCAGCAAAGCAGGACCATGCTGAGACAGCGGGATGCCAGGGAGTTCTCCCTGTCACACCTCATGCCCGCCCAGTTTGTAGGGCAGCAGGGACGTACCCAGTGCCCATAAAACATCCCCACTGCTAACTGCATTTCCTGGAAGGTCTCCAGCTCATGGTTCAGCTCTGGGTGCGGGAGGGAAATCTAGCACATGTACCTCTGCCTCTCTTGGAGGCTTCCAGCATGAAGAAACTCAGTTCCAGGTGCAGGCCACATGGAGCCCGAGCCTGGGCCACTGGGAAACATCTGCAGACCCCAGAGAAGTGTGTGTGGCGGGGGAGAGAATACCAGGCTGAATCCCCTGCCCCTGGGGGCCAAAGGCCTCAATGCGAACTGCATGTGGGCCATCTGCCTCCGCCCAGCAGGGAAAGGCCTCAGCTCCGGGTTTGGCCCCCAGCCCCCTCGCTCTGCCAAGGCCTCATTATAGGGCTGCCCCAGCTCTATCCTACTGCTCTTGGTATTGAAAGCCTCCCGGCAGTTCCTGCCCCAATGACAGTGTGGTTTTATGTTGGGGCCCTATGGAGCGTGTGAGGGGGTAGCGCCTTTACACACCAGTGCATGGCCTAGAAGGGGCTGGGCTCCAGCCCTGAGGAGATGCTGCTGCTGGAGAGAGCTGTCTCGGAAGCAGCACCTGCTCTAGGTAGGAGGCAGAGTCTGTGCAGGGAGCCATCCCCTCTCCCTAACACACAACTCCAGCCCACCTCCATCACATCATCAGCCCTGAACATGGGCAGTGTTCTCCCTCCCGCCCACATGGGGACCCTCTGCAGCCTCCATGCTCTCCAATGCCTGCCTCGGACACAGCCATGATGGTCCATTTCTAGGCCATCTGGGATCCCGGGGCTAAATCTCTGCCAAAGGGCCTGTGGGCAGGATTTGAACCCCCGAGTTATATAGTGTCCATCACGTCACAACCCCACCGTGTGCTCAGAGCCAGGCTCAACAGGTTGTGATAGCTTGAATCCTTGCCTGGGCTTCAGCTGTCATAGGGGAAATGCTTCCAGACCCCGGGGTCATAGTCCCACTGCTGTTACTCCTTCCTCCCAGAGCAGACAGCACCCCGGCCAGGTTCCCATGGGAGAGAGTGGAGCTTATACCACTAAGACCTTCTGCTGGAAAGGAGCTGACCCAGGCAACTCAGAAACCCCCATGAAACCCATCAGGTTCTTGTACTGCATGGACAAAGCTGCTCGTCCGGCAGGGTGTCTGCATTGCTCGATGCCCATCAACCAGGGAAGTGTTCAGGGCAGGAGTTCCCAGGGCAGTGAAAGCGGAGCACCTCCTGTAACCACCCAACCCCTAGGGTCCATGTGGCCTCACCGTGGAGTGAATTCTGTCATTTGGAACCCACACTGCTCCAGGCCAAACCAACCCCAGCCCCTCTCCCCCATATCTGCCTTCCTCCATCAGAAGAGAATAGGACAGCCTCCAGGGGAGGAATGACGGCTTGTAGCCTGCTCCCCCAGGAGCTGGGAGGCTGGCTGTGCAGCTCCAGGATTGAGGAGAATCAGGATCCAGCGTCTTCCAGGAACTTACTCTTCAAGCAAAGCACTTTCAGGACTCTTCCCTCCAGGTGCTGTGCGGCTCCTGCTGTGGGAATACAGGGGGCAGGGCACGGGACTCCCTGCGGCAGGGTCTTTTCAATAAAAGTCTCTGCTCAAAGGCAGAAGGGTCACTGTGGTAGTGTGCACAGAGCCAGGGAGCCAGCGGCCAGGGCTGGGCTGGTGCTGGGCAGGGGGAACAGAGGAGACACAGAGATTTGGATGCAGGGCAGTGACAATAGCAAAACGGGGGAACAGCAGGGGCTGTACTGGAGCTGAGGGATGGGAGTCCCATTGACTCTGCTCCTGGATTTTTCTTCAGCTCCCAAACTGCTGGCTCCTGAAAGAAGAAAGGCTTCCGCTTCCCCAGCAGCTAGGGAGCTGCATGCTCCCACCAACTGCCTTTGGCACAGACCTGCTCCCAGGAGTAGGGCAGTTCTGGAGACAGCCCACTTCTCTGCCATGTGTACATGCCATCAGGGAGATGGCCTCTGTGCGTCTCTCCAGACAGCGTGGGCAGTGACCAGAACTGCTGCCTGATGGCTGGAGCCCCGCGACAATGCTGTTCCCGGCTGAGCGCCATGCAGAGAGGGGCTCTCTCACCCCCCCGACCCGGTCCTGTTGCATGCATGCTCACTCTCGCCTACATGCACAAGAAGCTGGCAGCCCACCCTCTGCCGTTCGCCAGATCAAAGGGTGCTGGTGATTCCTCGCGAGCGTAGCACTTGTAATCCCATCCTTCCCCTGCACGGGCCATCAGCCCAGGCTGGGTCCCTTCTGAAAGTTGCTGCCAGGTTTGTGCCAGGAGTCCCTACTGGGGAAGGTGATTCACCCATTGCCCCCCTCCCCTAATGATCCCACTGTTCTACAGGGCCTTGGAGTGGGAGAATTGGCCCTCACTCTGCAGCTCCATGGCACTGGCTGGGGCTGCCAGACCACTCGCACTTGGCTGAACAGTCGTTGGTAGAGAAATGGGGCTGGTGGTGGAAGAGGGAACAGCAAAGGCCTTGTTTGCTCCCAGGATGGAGTCTCAGAGAAAATGGCAGCAAGACACAAAATGCAGGATCCAGAGCACAGAGAAGAGAAACCTGTGCAGACTTTTCTCCTCCTGGGCCAGGAGCAGGGCTCCCCAATCTGCGCATTGGGAGGGGAATGCTGCTGGAGACACCAGCTGGCTGAGCGGGTGGAAGGGCCTTGAATCTCCTGCTGGGACAAAGGGGCAGGCACGCTATGTTATACCAAGTGCAAGCAAAGGGAGGGACATTAGCCTGTGGTCCTAAAGGGACCTCACTTGACGAGTGCGAGGGGTGGAGCCTGGACATCCCACTGCCCCCAGAAGCCCCTGCTATCTGGGACTAGACAGTTTGACCCAGGCTAGTGGCCTGTGCTTTGGCAGTCCTGCCATGGAGCTGGGGTGGACAGATCACACAGAGGAAGTGTGGGGACCTGCCACTCCTCAGCATCACCTCAGAGAGCTGCTGCCTAGTGGTATGGCTGAGGGCAGGGACCGTCTCCTGCTGCCTTAGTCCCTTTGATTGCCTTCATCCCAGGGGGATGTGTCACCATCTACTGACAGTATCATCGTTGCTCGGGGGGACGTGTCACCATCTACCGATGGTGTCACCGTCGCTCGGGGGGGATGTGTCACCATCTACTGATTGTGTCACCGTCACTTGGGGGGACGTGTTGTTATATACCAACGATGTCACCGTCACTCGGGGGGATGTGTCACCATCTACTGACAATATCACCGTTGCTCGGGGGGACGTGTCACCATCTACCGACAGTGTCACCGTCGCTTGGGAGGACGTGTCACCATCTACCGACAATGTCATCGTCGCTCGGGGGGACGTGTCACCATCTACCGACGGTGTCATCGTCGCTCGGGGGGACCTTTCACCCACGACGTCCCCCGCCCTCGGGGGGGTGGGGGACGTGTCACCATCTACCGACGGTGTCACCATCGCTCGGGGAGATGTGTCACCATCTACTGACAGTATCACTGTCGCTCAGGCAGCAGGGGAGGGAGCTTCCTGACAAGGGGTGGGCTGAAGATTTAAAAAATCAAACCAAACATGTAGCAAGGGGCATGAAGAGCCCCTGGCCTGCTTCCTCAGTAACCCTTCCCCTCCCAAACTCCAAGGGACCCAGGAAATCTATGTAGAGGCCACAAGGACAGAGTCAAGCTGACAATGTTAAAAAACTCATTTTATCACACTCTACAAAGGTGGCATTTTCATGTAAAAACCAGTGATTTCACCACAAGAGTAGTAAAGGCTGGGGGGGCTGCAGGTCTCAGAGCTACAGGGACCTTCACCCCACAGATGCAAGGGGAACAAGCAGAACCCATGGCTTTGTGCCCTCTTTGGGGTACAAGCGATGGGTCCTCTGGGACTACCAGAAAAGGAGGGGAGACTAACCCCTTCCTCCACTGCCTAAATCTGTGGGCAGCACCCTCTGGCCTGACTAGGCTGGAGGTCAGAGCAGATGCTCAGAGCACTCCCTGGCCTTAAATCTAGGACTCCCCTAAGAAGCAGGAATCTGCTGACCCTTATCCCAAGGAGAGAGGGCTTTCAGGGGGCATCATCCACACAGTCCTTCAGTTCACACTTCCATGCTTCAGCTACAGGGACGGGAAAGATGGGAGCTATGGGTCTCCTCTACACAGAGTAAACACAGCATGCAAGAAAACGTGTGAGCCAGAGAAAACTGAACAATGCTCTGGACTCAGTGTGCCTGAGTGCACACCTAGCTAACAGCAGTGAGCACCACTGTGCACTGAGTGCTCAGGAACTCATGCCCAGCTAACCATGTTGAGCACACTGGAACCCACGCCCAGCCAACAGTGGGGAGCACCCATGCGCATGGGGCAGTCATGCTCAGGAACACGTTAAATACAACTGCCCTGCACATGCTGGGTGCTGAGTGGTGGTCAGCGTGGTTTGCTGGCTAACCCATTTTCTAACATGCTGCTTTTACCCAACATGGATGAGGCCAAAGCCCTGCCCTGCTGTGACCTGGAACCAGACAGCAGAGGAGGGAAAGGCCTGAACTGAGTTTCCAGCCTAGTCAGGACTGGGAACAAACAGCACCCTTGGTCACGAGGTCAAGCCCAGGCAGTGAACAGGGGGCACTGGGAGCTGTTCTGGAGCCCACAGGACCGGGTGGCCCCATCCCATCAATTCCAGTTGACCATTCCTGGCACCCTCCGTGGATGGGCTGAGGAGTAGGCAGGCTATGGATGCTGCACTCCCTTTTGCCCTCTAGAGGAAGTCCCTGCAGGGCTGGGTGGTGACAGAGCAGGCCAGGGGGTGTGGGAACCAGCCCTGCCAGTGCCTGGGCTGAGCCTAGTTGGGGAGAAGCCAGAGGTTGTTGGCATGGCAGCTTCACTAGTACCGGCAAAAACAAACATCCAAAAGAGTCAAGGAAACCTGCCTGGCCCAGCCACAGGAGCAAAGCAGGGCAAGCGGCCGGTTAGTCCAAAGGCACAGGGCAGAGTGGAGGGCAAGACCTAAGGCACAGTGTGGGGAGAGATGCTCCTTGGTCCGACAGGTCTGAGCCTTAGGCACAGAGAGGATTCTGACTGGTTAATCCATTAGGGTGAGGCAGAAACACCGGAAGACTGACAAAGCCTCATTAGCCTGTGGTAACCTTAGAGGAAGGTCCCTTGTGGCAGGTGGGTGCTTGGCCTCCAGTGCCCCCATCCCATTTCATCCTGCTGTGTCGGGGGCATGCCAGGTGGGGCCCAGCTCTGTGGTAAGTGCATGATGGACGAGCTGCCTCCTGGTGTGAGACACACAAAGTCTGAAACACAAAAGGGCATGGGCCCAAGGGCTACAAGAGGATGGCTGGGGGTATGGGGCCAAGGGAGGAGACGGGGGACGGAAGAGCAGGCAGAACTTGCAGGAGCCCTCTGGGTTGGGCCTATGAGGTCCCCACCCCACCGCCCCACTGCACCCCGGAGCATGTCTCTACAGGGAATTCTTAGGTGGGAGCAAAGAGGAGAAGAAATACGACAGAAGCCCTTTACCTGCTGTGTCTTGAGTGCCCTCCTCGGTGCAGCTTGGAACAAAGAAGAGAGCACACATTACACCCTCCAGTGAAACGGGTCTGCGGTGGGATCTGGCCATCAACGCCACGAGCACAACAAATACACCAGTCTGTATATCCCTGGGGAGTCCAGGCACATGCAGGAGCCCCATGTACTTGCCAGGGCAGATAAGATGAAAAGGCAATGCATTGTCCACTGCAGCTGATCTGCCTGTGCTGTGACCCCATCAGATCCCACAAGCTGAGCAGCTTCAGCAGCAGCACCCAGAGAGCCCAGACCATAAGAATCACCACATGGGATCAAACCAAATGTTCATCCAGCCCAGTGTCCTGTCTGCCAACAGTGGCCAGTGCCAGGTGCCCAGAGGGAGTGAACAGAACAGGGAATCATTGAGTGATTCACCCCTTGTCATCTAGTCCCAGCTTCTGGCAATCAAAAGCTAGGGATGCCCAACGCATGGTGCTGTACCCCTGACCATTTTGGCTAAAAGCCATCGATGGACGTATCTTCCATGAACTTATTGATTTGAACCCCGTTATGGTTTGGGCCTTCACAACGTCCCCTGGCCAGAAGTTCCATGGGTCGACTGTGTGTTCTGTGAAGAAATGCTTCCTTTTGTTTGCTTTAAACCTTCTGCTTATTCAGTTCATTAGGTGACCCCTGGTTCTTGTGCTATGTGAAGGAGTAACCACCACTTCCCATCATATCCCCGCTTCGCTGTCTTTTTTCCAAACTGAAAAGTCTCAGTCTTTTTATTCTCTCCTCCAGAGTGAGAAGGCTCCAGCAGGGCACTGGGGAGATGGCAGTACAGAGATGGGAGATCACAGTGCAGCTCCCGCCCGGACACGGACTCAGCAGTGAGGCTGCACCCAACCCTGACATAGGGCAATGATCTGGCCTGCCCCAGAAACACCGCAGGGTCCTGCCCCTCTGTGCCAGGTGCACCAGGTGTGGGGAGGCAGGCTCAGCAAGGCACAACTCAAGTGCGGAGGGGCTTAGTGTGGGGGGATCCAGGTGAGGGTTGAGAGGGTTCTGTGCGGGGCAATCTGGGTGTAGGCAGCTCAGTGGGGGATCCAGGTGTATAGGAGCTTGCTATGGGGAGTTCTGGGGGCAATGGTAATGGGACTCTGCAGGGGGGTCCAGGTAAAGGTGGTTGGGGCTCAGTGGGAGGGGTCTGGGAGTGGGGGGAATAGAGCTTGGCAGGGGGATATGGGTGTGGGGGAAGGGGGTTCAGTGGAAGGTTCAGATGCAGCTGGTTGGGGCTTGGTTGGGTGTGGGTGGCTTGTCAGGGTGGTCCAGGTGCAGGAGGAGTGGGAGCGGGGCGGTAACGGGTTCTGAGTGCAGGGGCTGTGAAGCTTGGTGGGAGGGTCTGGGTATGAGAGAGGTCTGGATGCACAACATTTGGGTGGATGAAGTAGCAGCTTCCTGTACAAGGGAAGAGGAAGACTCATTCTCCCCAGCCCAGCCAAGACTAGCAGCTAAGCCTGGCTTAGGGTAGGAGCCACTAGCCGGGTCTTCCCCAGTCCGACCTCCTGCCACTCAGTGATTTACCTCTCTGCCAGCTGCCCTGGGCTCCTCAAATATACTGCTGTGGAGGGTCACATGACCACACTTGTCATTTTTCTGCAGGGAAGGAAAGAAAACTGCGAGGGACATAAATTCTGTGCATGCACAGTGGCACAGAATTCCCTCAGGAGTAGAATATCTGGGGTGTTAGCATTCAGCACTACTCCCTAGGAACTCCTCCAAAGGAAGATGAAGCCACAAAGACAACCCCTCTTCCCCACAAATGTTTGTTTCAATGCAGTTCTCCTCTGATATTGGCCTATGTCCATAAAGCTAACGACACCCCTGGAACAGGCTAGAGCAGGACGCAGAGCTGACATCTTCATAGGGAGGAGAAATTGGAGCACTCATCTCATCTAAAGAAAGGAAATGGCCCCACTTCCTCAGATTTTAGGATAGCTCTGGGCTTGGGTGGGCCCCGGTATCCTATGGTCACCTACCCAGAAAAGACTTCGTCGAGATCATCATCTTCCTCCTCCTCCTCCTCCTGGCAAACCAAGAAAGAGGAAAGCTTAACTCCCAATAGGTGACTCCCTCTTGGGTACTGCTCCCACTCAGCAACATGACCCCAATGACCTTGCCACACCTTCTACATACAGGCCTGATGCCCTGGCCACAGCGCCCACGCATGGCCCCAAGTTACAGGACAATAACCCCATGGTGAGGGTGCTGGCACTGTGAACGACAGTTTTGCCTGCAAGTGTGCATGGTGAAATTGTTTGGGCTAGGGCACAATAGAAGGGCCATGGTGCGGGGAGGGGAGAGAACACAGAATTCTTACCCTGGCTCTCTTGGTGCTCAGAGGAGACCACAGAGTACTTGCACTTGGGGTCTGAACTGGGGCATGAGTTAGACTTGCACCAGAGAAGCCCGTTACATACAAAATAAGGCTGTCCAGAGAGCACAACGGGACCTGGTTCTCATAGGATTATAGAATTGTAGGACTAGAAGGGACCTCGAGAGGTCGTCTCATCCAGTCCCCTGGCCTCATGGAAGGTCTAAGTATTATTTGGACCATCACTGACAGGTGTTTGTCTAACCTGCTCTTAAAAATTTCTAACAATGGAAATTCCATAACTTCTCTAGGCAATTTATTCCAGTGCTTAATCACCCTGAGAGTTAAGAAGTTTCTCCTAATGTCCAGCTTAAAAAACCCTTGCTGCAATTTAAGACCATTACTTTTTGTCCAATCCTCGGAAGTTCAAATAATTTTTTCTCCCTCCTCCTTGTAACAACCTTTCATGTATTTGAAAACTGTTACGTCCCCCTCTCAATAGTCTCTACTCCAAACTAAATAAACCCAGTTTTTTCAATCTTCCCTTATAAGTCATGTTTTCTAGACCTTTCATCATTTTTGTTGCTCTTCTCTGGACTTTCTCCAATTTGTCCACATTTTTCCTGAAACGTAGTGCCCAGAACTGGACACAATACTCCAGCTGAGGTCTAATCAGTGCAGAGTACAGCAGAAGAATTAATTCTCCTGTCTTGCTTCCAACACTCCTGCTAATACATTCCAGAATGAGGTCTGCTTTTTTTGCAAGTGTTACACTGTTCATTCTTATTTAACTTGTGATCCACTATGACCCCAGATCCCTTTCCACAGTTCTCCTTCCTAGGCTGTCATTTCCCATTTGGTATATGTGCAGCAGATTGTTTCTTCCTAAAAGGAGCACTTTGCATTTGTCCTTATTGAATTTCATCCTAATGACTTCAGACCATTTCTCCAGTTTGTTCATATCATTCTGAATTTTAACCCTGTCCTCCAAAGCACTTGCAACCCCACCCAGCTTGGTACCGTCCACAAACTTTATAAGTGTAATTTCTATGCCATGATCTAAATCACAGATGAAGATATTGACCAGAATTGGACCCAGAACTGATCTCTGGGGGACCCAATTCAATATGCCCTTCCAGCTTGACTGCAATCCTGGACCTACTAGGGCCTCACACGACAGCTTCCACAGCAAGTAACAAACCTCTGCCCTGCCCCTGTCAGTTGAAGGGTCTCAGTGCACAGAGCTCACCCTCCTCCTGCAGCAGAGCCTGCCACACTGCTCGGCTCTGTCCAGCTTGTGAGGGCTCAGAGGTCAGCAGCACAAGCTGGGGGCAGGGGTGTGTGTGTCTCAGCCCGGGAGAGACAGCGGGGGAGGAATGGCTTTTCCCTAGCACTCTGACCTTCCCTGATGCCCAGTGACCAGAATCCCAGTCCCAGGGATCCCTGGGGGAGCCAGGCCCAGCTGTATTGCTCTCTCCTGTGGTGGGGATGGGCAAGCCAGACGCTTCGCTGCCTCAGGAGGACTCAGTCTGCACCTTACAGGGTAATAATCTGGATATACTGTACCTCAAAGTGGTGTTTGAATGGGGTGCTCCCTATGGGGACTGGAGTTGGCTCACTTGTGTTGCCTGGCCTGTTGCTCTCCAGGGTACTCTCAGGGTGGGACTGTTCCTGCACAGAGCCTGAAACAGGGCAAAAGACACAGAGACAGACCCTGGAAGTCCCGGGGGAAGGTGAGGCAGATACCTTAGAACCTGCTCGGGGGAAGAGGCGGCTGGGAATCCCCAGCCCAGGAGCAGGTTTCATGTGGACTCCCAGTCTCCAGGGCTTCAAGCTGCATGTAAAGTCAGCAGATGGGGGAAGTGTCAAATGATTAAAGCCACGCTGGGAACTGCCACTGTCAGGGATCCAGGGACTTGCATGGGAGTCGAAAGGGGCCCCGGAGTGCTGGCTCAGAGAAGGCTGCTCTAGTCCCCCAGCATGTGCAGGGAGCAGCCCAGCTCAGCCCCAAGGGGAATCCTGGGCTGGTCAGCGGGAGGCGTCTGGGGAGAGTTCTCTCCTACCTGCCTGCGCTGCTTCCCAGTGATCGAGCGCCACCTGGAAGGCCTGAGCCACAGTCAGAGTCACGGTTTGGGCCTGGATGCAGGAGACAAGAAGGGGGTCAAGGAGGGAGCCTGCCTGCACCCGCTCCTGCACCAGCCCCTCCTGAAATGGAGACCATAACAGCTTGGCCGGCTGATTGCACTGGCTTGGCCACCTGGACTATGCTTTAATCTTGGTTTCTCTGTGCTAATTTAAGGACTTCCTGGTGCTGTGTCCAGGTAACTAATAAACCCTGCTCTGTTTGGAAAACACTGCCTGGTGTCACTGCAGCGCCTTGCCAGGGGGCATCAGTCCCCGGGTTGTGGACAAATCTCTGACTAGGAGTCTATCTCAGCTGGACTCACTAGACAGAGATCACTGCATGAAGCAGGAGTGCTGGAGCCCAGAGGCTCAGTCTCGGAGGTGGTGAGGATCCAGGGCCAACCCTGAAGGACGAGTGGGACCCCTTAGGGATGTGCGACACTAAAGGGGCTCCTCTAAGAGACTCTCTAAAAGTGGGGGCATAACACAGATCCTATGGATCTGTGACAGATGATAGGAAGAACGCTGTTCTTTCTGGAAGAGGGGCATCGGGCAGCAGAGTAGGGATGGCACCAGATGGTTACATGCTGGAGGTGCTGGGGAAGCAGGGATCTTCCCTTTCCTGGGCAGAGAGGACTTGCTGGACCATCCTGGACCTCTTCTTGCTAAGGGCAGGTGCTTACGATCTTCTTCTTGGGTGAGAGGAAGGCATGGCACTCCAGTGCCCCACTCTGCTGGCTTTGCGCCACGTAGGCAAACACCTTGTTCTGCAGCTTGTCCGTGGTGCAGTAGGAAATCCTGCAAGAAGGGATAACCATTCAGGGGGACGGTGCTAGCTCCAAGTGACTGAGCAGGTGTGGTAGCAGCGAGATGCCAGAAGCCCGGGTTCAGCCTGGGCCTGGGGTGCTTGGGCAGTACTGAGCTGGCTAAGCTGATATGTTGCTGGGGAGTCTTACACAGGGGCAGATGATCAGGAGAGGCAACAACATGCAGTACCCATGGCAAGCAGGGGGGATATGCTGCTCCCTTTTACCAGCCCCATGCTGGCCAAGGCAGCCCACCCCAGCAACACCCGACAGGCTCCCTGGGTGCGTGCAGTGGGGTCAAAGCACTCGTTTGGGGGCAATAGATTGGTGCTGGCTCCACCATGTTTCCTGTCCTGAGTGACCAGATAGCCTGACCTACCAGCAAAGGGGCATAAAGGCCGTCTGAGATCCTGGAGGATTATAAACTTCCCCTGCCTGTCTCCTCCGGCTGCACCCCCCTCCACACCATGAATTTAAGCCCAAGCCCTGGAATGCCTTGGAGAGAATGACCAGGACCTTGAACTTGACTGCATATTCTATGGGCTGACAGTGTTGGGAGAGGTGCACAGGTGTGATGTGAGCACAGGAGCCCATGTTGCTTGGGAGATGTGCTGCAGCAGCTGAGCTAGCTGGAGTCCCCTAAGGTCTGAGGGCTCCTGGTCCAAGTGCATTGCATTCTGTAATGCAGATGGTGGGGGAGGCAGGTCATCATCAACCTGGATGGTGCAGGGTCTCCTAGCCATGGAGATGGTCCACAGCATTATGGCTGCTGCAGAGCGAGAGCTCAGCATCAGTGAAGAATCCAGGAGTCTCTTAGACTACAGATTGAACTGAACTGACCAACTGTGGGTATGAACCTGCCACCAGAGGAGACTCCTTATAGTACTTTCCTTTGACACCAGCACCACCTTTGTCTTGCTCAGGATCAGTCCTCCATCCATCAACAGCAGATCATCCATCAGTGACACTAAATCCTTATCCATCCTGTATCCTGGCCAGAATCCAGCTTGTGCTGAGTTCAGGATATTAGCTAAAGACAGCTGGTACATGGATGGTTGCCTTCTCCAGCACCCAGGCCACTTCAGGTATGTCTACACAGCCCAGGGCAGTGCCCTCCAGCCGGGGCGGACAGATTTAAGCTAGTGGGGCTCATGCTAGTGCTCTAACAATAGCTGAGTAGAGAGCACTTTGAAGTTGCGGCTCTGACTCTGAAACCTAAGGAAGGGGGTGGGCTTCAGAGGCAAGCTTCAGCCTGAGCCGCAACTTCAAAGTGCTGCAATTCTAGCTTCTCTGAGAGCACTAGCGCGAGCCCCGCTAACACAAGTGTGTCGACCCAGGCTGGGTGCTCGCTGCTGCAGGTGGGATAGACGTACCCTGTGAGCATATCCAGCCTGTGCTCAAGTCCCAACACTGTCTTCCATAGGCACAAATGACACAGGACTGCAAGGGACCTCTGTGTCTTTACAAGGGCAATGGACCTTTAACATCTGAACTGCCAGGAGAGGGCCGGACAGTGCAGAACACACATTTTTGGGAAAATCTGGAACTGGGAGTGTTTTGGGAGTCCCCTGCTATCAGACAACTCCAGTTCATAAATTTATCAAGCTCTGTCAAAACTAGTCAGGTTATTTGCCTGCACTCCTCCTATTGGAAGGCTTCCGATGCCAGTTTAAGGCCTTCATCCTAATCTTCAGAGCAATGACCAGATTAAGCCCCAGCTCCAAAGACTGAATTTAATCTCTGAACCCCTGTGACAGTGTTGCTGCTGTGGGACGGCGCAGATCACACAGCCCAGGACAAAGCATGTAGGATCTGGAGACAAAGCACAGAGGAGAGGAACCAGCTATGTAAAAAACTCCCAGGGGAGACCAGGGGCATCCGGACTCAGTCTAGGAAACACTGCAAAACCTTCCTCTTGGAGGAGGCCTTTCCATTCTCAGAATGACACATACAAACTCCCTTAATTCTGCCCCCTCAGCACACAGACTCCCTCCTTCTGCTCCCCGCCCTGGACAGATAGACACTCCTTACACAGACACCCACCCAACTCCATGACACACAGAGACTCCCTCTTCCTCAACACCCCCAACACAGATAACCCTCCTCTGCCCTGCCCAGCCTGACAGACACCCTGCCAACCCACAACCTGCACCACGCCTGTCTCCCAACACACAGACCTTCTTCACTGCGAGTCAGTGGTTTAGGGTGCTGGGCAGCAGGTGACCCTGAAGAGGAAGTGTGTATATGGGGGTGAAAGAAGCAGCATGGTAAGTGAACTATCACTCAACAGACAAATGCATGGTTCACGCTGCTGACGCCTAGAACCTTCCCCACCCTGCCCCTCCACACAATGTGCGGGACCACATTCCCCCCAACCCCTATCTCCACCACAGCATGTGGCCTGGCATCTCTCTCCTACCAATACACAGCGCGTGGGGCCACCCACCTGCACCTGCCCAGTGCAGCCTGCCAGGGTGTGCACAGTTCCATAAAGTCCCACACCACAGCCTAGTGCAAAGTCAGCTGAGCTTGAGGCCAGGCCAGGAAACTAGGGTCACCAATGGGACAGGGCTGGAGGGCCGCATGCTGACTAGGAACTTGGAAGGTAAAGGGAAGACATTCCCACTGACAAAGGGCACAGGGGACCAGCTCCTGGCTGACAAAATCCTCCCACCCCCTATCCTAAGTAGCCAGTACCTTTGACTTTTCTGTTCCACTGACCCTATACACACCTGTAAATGGAGACACACTCAATCATCTCCTTGGTCTCAGCGTCCTGCAGCGAGATGCCCCTTGGAGAGACAGTCAGAATCACCTTCTGGAATTTCTTGGCTCCCACGCGAGCCTGGAGGTGGGGAGAGGGGAAAAGCATTGGGGCACTTTAGTCACTGACCAAAACCCAGTGTGTGATTCTGGCTCCTGTCACTCTTCACTGGAATCAGCAGTCCCAGGCACTGCAATTTCAGCTAGCAAACATCAGTACCACAGGAAGTGGGAAAGGCTGGGCCTGGAGTTCTGGCATGGCACTCAGAGCCAGGACTCCTGGGTTCTGTTCATGTCTCTGCCACACTGCATGACCCTGGGCAGATCCCTTCTCCTCTCTGTACTTCAAGCTCCCCATCTATGTAACAGGGTTTAAGTCATTGATCAAGCTTTCCTTCTGGAAAGTGCTTTGAGATTCTCAGAGAAGGAGCTAGAGGCAGGCAGAGACTGGGGCTCTCTCCCTCCCCTGCATGCTAGTGGAACGGAGAATCTCCCTCCCCTGCTGGGCCGCTCCTCTGCCTGGATAGGGGCCTGCTGCCATGTGATGCTCTGGAGGCTTGACTCAGAGGGCAGGATACATGGGCTGTGGGACCATGAGCATGTTGGAAACAGAAGGTGAGAAGCTGAGAGGAGCATAGGGCCTGGAAAACAATCACTTCATCCAGTTCCCCCTACTTCTGTGGGGCCCCCATCATCAGGCAGGTAGAGACACTGAAGTCCAGCATTGGGGGGCATCTCTTACCATCGCGATGATCCGGCGGATGGCATTGGCTGCCATGTCTTCTCCTTTGGGTTTCTCCACCAGCGTCATGCCCAGGTACTTGAGTGTGAAGCCAATCCCCTCCAGCAGGGGTTCCTTCATGTCAGCCCAGCTCTCCGGGAGCTCTGCAGAAAGTGGTTCGTGTGAGTGATCACATGCACAAACAGCTGCCGTGCTAGTACCTCATGCACTGTTCCTAGCTTGATTCTCTCCAGCCATTTGTTACTATTTGCAGCAGAGTTAATGGCCCTATGGGCACTTCTCCTTCTGCAGCTCCCCATCTCAGTGCTGCTACCTGCACCAGGCAGTGCATTTAATTTCTCAGCTTTTTGTTTTTAAATGGGAAAAATTCAATCCCATGATGCTGTGCACAGTGCTCCCAGCTGACTTTGCTAGGAGTGGTGGGTGCACTGCGTCTTGCAGGAATAAGAATGGCCACGCCAAGTCAGACCAAAGGTCCATCTAGCCCAGCGTCCTGTCTTCCCACAGTGGCCAATGCCAGATGCCCCAGAGGGAATGAACAGGGAATCAAGTGATCCATCCCATTGCCCATTCCCATGGACTGGCCCTTAACTCAGTGGCCACACGTGCACTATGCACACAATAGTGTTCTCTACTGCACTTGCTCAATGCATAATCTTTAAACAGTCACAGCTAGGTTAAATCAAAACCAGAGTCCCTGTTATTGTTATCCAGAAGTCACAAGTCTGCTAGGGCCTGGTCTTACTAGCTCAAGAGCTAAGCCTTCGGAGCAGGAGTTGGATGGGACATGCCTGCACCATGAAGGCTAGGCAGCACCATGGCTCGAGGGAAGATGTTGCTAGTCCTTCTCGAAAGTGAGAGTTCAGGTACTTGGAGGAGAGGTGGTTTTGGGAGGGATTCGGAGGAGGAGAGGGAAAGGGGCATTCAGACCTAGGGTGCTGCCCGGGAGAGAGATGGGACATAGGGGCAATAGTCTTTGTTGAAGCCTACATCCTGCTATCTTTCGAGCTGCAGCCATTTTCCCTGTAGACATAGAATGATTGTTCAGAATGAGGAAGGTTCCCAATGGCCAGCCCCTGGTTTCTCCTAGCACGTACTGCTAGCTTCTTTGAGAAAGAAGTAACCACAGGGCTCTGCACTCTCATGGCAGGAGGCTCAGGGGAATGGGTTACATAATTACACATGCTGCAGCTACGACATGCGGCTTGGAAATAGGGTATGAATACATCTGAATCTCCATTTGTGCCACTCCAGCTTCAGCTTGGCTCCTGCAGGATCTAAGTAATCTTTGATATATGGAAGTTCTCTCTCTCTAAAGATGACAGACCTATTCATTGGTCAAAGTACCATCACATTTGATATATGGAAGAAACTTTTAATGTGCTCATTATTTCATTGATCTCTACTTTGTCCAGTAGCCAGTAATAGAAACAAATGGCTGGCTTAACAGGGTGAATTGCGGCTCTGAACCTGCTGTTCGCAACCATCTTCCATGGATTTTAAACAGCACCAGCTAGGTTAGTTACAGGGAGGGAAACTATAGAAGTGACAAGAAACAGGAGGCTAGGGCCTTGCCCTTGTAAGGGGAATGGGAATGGATCACAGGGAATGGACCATTCACTACTGTAGTTGTCCTCTTCTCCTCATACCCTCCAAAGCATATGGCATTGGCCACGGTCAGAAGATAAGGTACAGAGCTAGATGGATCACTGACCCAATATTGGTGAGTCAACCTGGGGGAAACTTGGGCTCCTAATATTATTGTGTACATCAGATTGGCATGGATTTCCTCAGGGCAGGGTCTTTCCTGCTCCTTGCAGATGAGCCTCTTTTCAGAATCATGTTTCACCCCTTCCAATCCATGTGTCAGGGGCTCAGTTCAGTGCTGGAAATGGTTTGGATAAAGGCGCTTCCCACAGACACAATGTGAAAGCCCACTGTCCAGATGCCTTTAAGCAGGTTATGATCAAGAGCTCAAACCCACTCTCTAAGGAGGAGGCCTTTTCCTCATATTGTAAAGTCTGAGGCCTTTTTCTACAGCCATATTAAGAGAGCAAGAGCCATGAGCCAAGAAGCAGGAAGTCACATCCTCACGTTCCATCTAAATTACATTAAAACAATGAAATATTGAGCTGTTAAGAAAGTGATCCTGTCCTAACAGTGCCCACCATCACCAGACAAAAAAACAGATCTTAAGATGGTTAAAGAAAACTTTAACAACATTCTATGTGGTAAGAAATCAATTGTCAACAGTTGTGAAATCCCTACTTTGTTATTGTTTTGTCTTTATGGTCCCCATTTCTCTATTGTTTATCTATGTGGTCTCTGTCTAGTTTGATTATTTGCCTGATGCATAACTAGTTTTGTAAGGTGTAAATCAACTAGCATGGAGAGGCATGACTGGCTAAAGAATTGTTTTACAATACATTAGGTTTGGCTAGAAAATTGTTTAGTTATATTTTAGTAAAATTACTGGTTAAGGTAACAGCTAAGCAAGACTTAAGTTTTACTATATAAACTGAGATCCAAACAGAAGTTCTTTGGAATCAGCTCCAGAACATACCCCAAGATTAGAGCTGTCAGACCTCAACACCCTGTCAGTCACACCATGCAGAAGCTGGAGACCCCAGATAACCCGATTCTAACAGCCATCAAGAACAGTTCACCTGCCTTATTGGGAGTGGTGAGCATTGCATGCTTAGTGTGTGCATTCTGTTTTGGCAAGCGTTAATAAATAGAGGTTAAGGCTATTACTGTGTAACATTCTTTCACTGGTAAAACACTCCATAAACCCACAACAGATTATGCCCTGAGCCCTAGCAATTGGATATGGATGGCCTGGACCCCTAGGAACCGGGAAAAGGTGGGAGTGTTTAAATCAACCAGGTTATGTTGTGAGCCCTAGGAACTAGATCAGGGGTAGGAAACCTATTGCACACATGCCAAAGGCCGCACACAAGCTGATTTTCAGTGGCACTCTCACTGCCTGGATCCTGGCCACTGGTTTGAGGGGCTCTATAATTTAATTTTAAATGAAGCTTCTTGAACATTTTAAAAACCTTATTTACTTTATATACAACAATTGTTTAGTTATATATTATATATTTATAGAAAGAGACCTTCTAAAAACATTAAAATGTATTACTGGCATGCAAAACTTTAAATTAGAGTAAACAAATGAAGGCTCGGCACACCACTCCCGAAAGATGGCCAACCCCTGAACTAGATAGAGGTAGGGTGTCCTAAAGTGTGCGGGTAACAAATTTAGGGTAAAGTTGGCTGCCTTTTACCCTGAGCACAGGGAAGGGTAAAGGTGGATGCCCTAGAGTGTGTGTAAGAGTATTTTGTGTGAGTAACAACTTCTACTGCACTTGATAGGGACAGGGCCCAAACAGATCCTCACAGGGCTAGAAGGGTTCATGCCTCTCATTCTGAATACTGGCAGTTGAGCTGTGGGCCTCTACTCTGCCAGCCCTCTTGTCAAGGTGTCTCTAGAGCCGTGAGTGAGGAGATACAAGTTGTAGTGCCTTAAGGATGCTGAGGAGACCCAACTCTAGAGAGTTCTTGCCTAAACTGATTAAACAATTTACACAGGGCCTCACAGACTGGGACCTGCCTGAGACTCAGCCCAGACAGAATGGAGGCATCGCATGCAGGCTGGAGAGGTAGGGAAGAGAGGAAGAAGCAAGCGAAGCTACGGCTCTTTTGGCTCCCTTGTGCTTTTTGCCATTTACTGCACAGGCTCCCAGCTCCTGGACTTGTTGGCTCCCTAGCTGCTTCTGGAGTCCAGGCAAACAACAGCACTTCTTCTAACTGTGCTGTGCTAGAGATGATTACTTTTCCTTCTGAGGGCAGGAATTTGCTCAGATAACTAGACCAATGCAAACTCAAGTCTGGATCACAGCAGCACACACGACATGGGCAGCATTTGGAAATTCCAGCTAGTGCAGGATGCAGCACTCATGCCAGGCAGAATATTCCAGCAGCACTTAGAGATCTATGCTGCTCCTAAATCATTGGATTAGATTTGATCCCCACTTCGTTTGAAGTTAGCGATAATCTTGTTCATAGACTTTCCTGATGTATGAAAAGGTTCTGTTGTGTGTATTATAATCCAAGTTTATAATCTCCATATTTGTAATTGAATTAATTATACATGTGCCTAGGAAGCACATGGTCAGGAGACTTGTGAAGATCTAAATAAACCAAAATATGTGCCTATTACTTTAATCACTCTTGCTGACAATCAGATTTTCTGCTATCATCTTGTAAATGAGTTTCTGCATCAGAGTAACACTCAGCAGCCCTGACGAGCATTGGTGCCCCATTGTGCAGAGTGCTGTATAAACATAAGATAGTTTCTCCACTAGTGTTTACAATCTAAATAGGAACATAACTGGAGACAGGTGAGAGAGGTCCACATACATTAAATGTACAATTTGGAGACTACACTGAAGTATTACTAACCCTGATCACAAGGCATCTTACCATGGGCAAAAGTGGAATTGAAGCAACAGGACGACATTTTTGTTTCTTCAGCTACTTTTTGCCTTCCCTGCACTTTTCATTCTCCCAAGATTTTGCTAAAACTTTCCAAGGTCATTCCCCTCTAGGCAAAGCCCCAAAATGCAACATTTCATTTGAAAAAGTACACTGCACAAAAGTCTGAGCATGAGAACACGGGCATATGAGTGGAAACTTATCAACTGGCGTCTAGGGTAATAGCATTATATGGCATTGTTTGGACAATTTGTAGTGCCTGCATGGGCCACAGCCCAAGGATCCAGGTCCCCGCCTCTCAGCAGATACAACAGACAGAAGGCACATTCACAAGGAGACTACTCCAAGTCCATAGCAGGCATGAATCAATGGCAGAACAGCCTGGCTCTGTGCTCTGTACAATCTGGACAGCATAAGCCTTCCCAGGGAACCCTCTCACTCACTGCCTCCTGCAGCATCTTTCACTAGCTGAAGCAAGTGACCTTGATTCAAAAAGTAGGGCAAGAAACTGCTAGTTAGAAAGGGGAGGATTCAACAGTAAGTGAAAACTAAATAAATGGGGCCAGGTTGGCACCTCCCTTCCCCACAGCTCCACACACATGGCTAGGCTGGCTCCCTCCAGGTCAGGCTGGCTCAGTGACTATGTCCCACATTAAGAGCCTTTTGCCCCTTCAGCTTTATGTATGGTCAGGGGAAGCCCACCCCCACTGGAGTATCAGTGTGCACGTGTGTGAGGTCTCCAGCCATCACCGCAGGGCTGGTCTCATACCGGCTCACTGCTCCACTACTCTAGTGCTTCCCGCTCTGGAGACAGGAGGCTGCTGAGCTTTCACAGCTTCCTGTATCTTAGCAACATGCTCCTGCTACCACCAACTGTTCCACTTTCATTGGCACTCAGGGGAGCTGGTGGTCTGGAAAAAAAAATGAGCCTCCAAAGGCAGAACAGGGCCAGGAGCGCAAAGTGTTTTCACCACAGCATTCAGTCTCCTCCTGAAGACAGTCTGGCCTGCCCACCCCACTATCCAAAGAGCACAGAGCCCCTTCCCACAGAAGAGGCACAGTCCAAGCCCTAACAGCAAGGAAAGAGGAGCTTAATCATTCAGCATCCCAGTCCTCAAGTTTCTCATTAAGTCTGTTTTTGAAGGTTTTTTGTTGAAGAATTTGTTGAAGAATTAAGTCTGTTATTGAGTGCCCAGGAAGACTGAAGTGCTCTCCCACTGGTTTTTGAATGTTAGAATTCTTGATGTGTGATGTGTGTCCATATATTCTTTTGTGTGGAGGTTGTCTGGTCTGGCCAACGTACATGCCAGAGGGGCATTTCTGGCACATGATGGCATCCATCACATTGGTAGATGTGCAGGTGAATGAGCCCCTGATGGTGTTGCTTCTGCAGTCAGGTCCTCTGAGGGTGTCCCTTGACTAGATGTGTGGACAGAATTGGCAAACTGTAGAACTGGAATTAATTTACAAACTGGACACCATCAAATTAGGCCTGAATAAAGTCTGGAAGTGGACAGGTCACTACAAAAAATAATTTTCCCTCTGCTGAAACTCACACCTTCTTCTCAGCAGTTGGAAATGGCTGACATCCACCTTGATTGCATTAACCTCGTTAGCACTACAAAAGTAATTTTTCCTCTCTTGATAGTCACCCCTTCTTGTCAACTGCTAAGAACAGGCCACTTCCACCTTAATTGAATTGGCCTGATTAGCACTGACGTCCCTACTTGGTAAGGCAACTCCCATCTTTTCATGCGTTATAGATATATGACCCTTCCTATGGTGCAACAGGGGCAGCATTGTGTTCCTGAATCTTCCTCAAACAATATCCTGAGAGGTATAATTGTCCAGATTATCCCAATGGGATGTTGACTCTGAAGCCCACTGTCATCATTCATTATTTTACTAATGATCATTTTAGCAGAAATAACCAGTTAATGTGCTGAGTCCTTGCTGTCCTTCCTAAGGGAGGGCAATGAGGAGTCCAGTCCCCTCCCTCTTTCTTTCGAATTTAAAGTCAGTTCCCTCATAATGGAGAGAAAGAGGAGCTGCCTCGCTCCTGGGTGCCAAAAACTCAAGCCGTCTTTCCCTAATTATCAGTCCCCTTCAGGATATAAAAAATATACAGCATATTGAAATGTGACCACTCTGTGAAACAAATGAATACACATGAAATGAGGACCTCTGTATAACTCTACATATCTAATACAATAGAAATCTCAGTTTTTGAATTTGTTAATCCACATGGGCGCACTTTGCATCCTAAAACAGCAAACTCCATGGGGCAGGCCAGCATTTGTCCAGCACCACCCAGGACAGTGGAACCCCATCCCAAATGGGGTTTTTGGGCACTAAACACGACAGTACCAGACATATATCTACATCCATTAGAATAAAACCCCCATCTCAGAGACAAGAGATTAATTTTTGGAATCTGGGATCTGAAATAGCATCATGTCTCCTCTCAGAGGTGCAGAAGGAACTTGACTCGATTCCCAGAGGGTCTGGACAATTGTTACTAGGCCCCTTTAGCACCAGATCACTGGGATCTTTGAGTGATGGGACTGCAGCATTTGGGACAGTTCTACTGTGTCTGAAAAGATGCCTCCCTTTTGTTCGCTGCCCCATAGTCTGAGTGCAGGATTATCTCTGACTGCAGAGAGAAGCTGGGGTCCCAAACTGGCATTCCAGGACTCAAGGGGACAGTGCTATGGACACTCCCAGCCCATGAGATTAGGGCTTAGATTCGTAGTGTCTTTGCATCTTGGAGGCAGCCCTGCTTAGACCAGTGGTTTTCAAATTTTTTTTCTGGTGACCCAGTTGAAGAACATTGTTGATGCCCATGACTCAACAGAGCTGTGGATGAGGGGTTTTTGGTGTGGGAGTGGACTCTGGGCTGGGGCAGGAGGTTGGGGTGTTGGAGGGGGTCAGGACTCTGGGCTGGGACAGGAGGT